>JARJDR010017678.1:0-10581 GCA_030264135.1 Myllaena sp. GC000078 | reverse complement strand
TTATAGCGAGACGATTGTTGGCGGCTATCAACGAATATAATTGCAGTCCGGCAACGTTTACTCAGCGCAGATAGCTGACCAGTCCAGCATGACTCAGCAAAACGGCGCGACTTTAGGTAAAAATTGGGTCAATCGCAAATTGAAGCACCAATAAAAGTTAATGATTTTATAGTGAACCAAAAATATGCGAATCCGGGTTATGGCAAAAAAATTGCTATTTTCAGTTGTTTCTGCCTGCCATTAGGATTAGTCGAATGTGGGATTCGTGGATTTTATGACCACAACCGAAATTGGACCACTTCCCCCTCGCCATTGTTAGCAATGTTGTTACGTTGAGTCAGTGGGCCAGCGAACAAAACATTTGCGAGTACTATCCAGGATGTGTACACCATTGGTTTGTATTTTATCGTTACAAGAACGCTCGGCAATACATTGTAATTTTTAATTAATATTAAAGAATACAGGAGTAAATTGTAAACTTTTCCATAAGTTTATTAATAACCGTCATCCGTCTGGAAATTTAAATGGGAACAGAAAATAGATTTTAGTTCATCTCAAACGTCAAAATGCATCGCAGTGGAACGTAATCATGTATGCAACAGGACGTCGGACATCATTGGAGTGCAATGAATATGAATCTATTTGCAACAGAGGGCAACAATTAGTATTCATTGCTAGATTCGGCTTTCTGAGCATGCCAAATTTGGATTTGCTACATAAGCGGCTTCGTAACACACAAACATCACGAGCTTGGTTGATTTTCGAAGGTTTCCACTTAGCTACGAGCAACGTTGCATAATGTGTCCATAATTTGTACTATAAGCACACAAGCGGATAATTCACCATTGTGCTAAACACACTCCGGAATACTATTGCTTATTGTCGCTGCGTTTGCATACATTTTGTCTAATTACTATACTATCCAATAGCGTTAATACCAATAAAATATTTAACGGCTATTAGTAAGTCATGTAAAAATTCGGGGAATGTGGGACACGGAAAATACAAAAATCTGAAATGATTGATTGATTGCTTTCGTAGCTTGGTATTATTTATTCTCGCTGTTATTGCGTGGGTGGCGTGTGTTTTTTTATTTTACCCGTCCAACCTGGTACGCTTACAATTGACTGATTTCCCTTGTTGTTTCCAATATTCAATATTTTTTCCATTGCTGCTTTCGTCGGGCTGTACACAACGCGACGCTCCCATACATTTTTCAAATTGATACCTAACACAGGCACGTGTGCACACGTTATTTATCATTTTAATTGGCAGCGAAAATAAAAGGATATCTCACAAGCAATCCAGCATCATTATTATCATATTCTGCAATAACCGTATTTACTCCTTTCCTTTTATCATATTTCTTTATATATTATTATATGCAATATATTTATTACTAAATTATTATTAAATAAATTATTAGCCAGCTTCTTAGTTCATTTGACTTTATGAAGTCACCACTCACTCGAATAAAATTTTCATTTTTTACAGCTGATGGCTCCTAATAAAATCTAAATATAAAATGTTACAGCCCCATGCGGCGCAATTTCCGACAATTTCGCAAAATCCTGCCCTGAACAAAAGCAGAAGTGCGCATCATCAAGTACAGAAGCGCCGCAAATGACTTACCTGTAAGCATCAATAAGCCCGTTCTCGATGTCTTCCCCGGAGAAGCCGCGCCATGTGCTATTCGCTTCCGGATGGTAAAATCCTTCGCGACACGTACACCAATAACCGCCGGCGGCGCGCTTATCCGGCGTTGCCTCGGCGTGCCGTCCCCCGGCGTCATCGACGCACTGCAAAAGGCAGAGATGTCAACTATAATATTACACGTCGGTGTATTTTCCCGTTGCAAATTGAGTGTTTTATGAAAATCACACTTCGCTTTATACAAGTTATGTGAATTTCAGTAGTACCTTTCTTCTTCACGCGTTATATTATACAATTTTTATTCAGTTTCAAAATTTTAGCACGTGGAAAAATTTCACGTAATTGGCAAAGCTCGAAAGTAAAAATATTAGCAATTCTTTTCTAGTAGCTGAATAAAAAGAGCATTTATTATAATTGTTTACTCACCACGGTCGTCGCCAAGTCGCAACGCGCTGGACCAACATGCACCTCGGCGAAGGCGTCGTCGCATCGATCGGCGACCACAACGACAAAGAGCCCGGCAGTGAGATTGCGCCACGCACGCCAATACATCTGCATCCAGCTGCGCTCCGAGTGGTAGCAGTCGCGAAACGGTGCTGACCAAGTGCCGTTCGCCGTCGTGTCAAAGACGCGCATGAAAAGTGCGCTTGCATTGCGATGCGGCGCGCGAAAATGCAGCGTGTCGCGTGCACGTGTAAACGCCATGTCGACTACACGGCGTGCCTCATTATGGCCGGCGGCATCCGGTGCCGGCGAGGACTCGTTGGTGGCCAATACAATGCCGACCACGTGCGGCATGTACGCGTGCCACGCCGACCGATGCGTTGCCATCGCGTACGTGAGATTCCAGTCGTCCGTGCCGCCGTCCAGCAGCGGTGCAAGCACCGTGCGCAGCACACGCTCCGGCTGAAAGTTCAATCCGGGCGGAGATCTTGCTTTCGACAGGATGCGCGTTTGGCACTTGACGGCATCGTACGGATGCAGGTACAGCGCCTGTGGTGGTTGCGGTGGCGGCGCTTGCGGCTGCGTGTGGTTCGGCGACGCGCTGGCAACGGCGAGCAGGTGCAGGATAATGGTGGCGGCAGCTATGGCGGCAGCGGCGACCGCGTTCATTCCGTCATCGTTTGCATCCGGCCGTGTAAAGTCCCAAGCCTGGAATTTCCAACGCATGCATTACTACATAGCGCCGAGCAAATGGTAGAGATTTTGACAAATTGTTTGCCAAGCAAACACACAAAAAAAAAAACTGTGCGCGTCAGATCATTGCGGCAAAAAGACATAAAACAAAGGATAATAGACCCGGATGAATAAAAAATAAATAAAAGAGCAATAAACACAAGGAGGTTGTACGCTGAGCCGAAAAGGGTATACCAGTTGCTGTTTATTCAGAGGGAAATACTAAAAGCAACCCATTGGTGTCGCTTTTGCAAACTGAAACGATGACAAGGGAAGAAAAAGTGCATCAACGCAGAGCCAACAACAGGATGAAATTTCCAATTCAATTCAGCAAAACAAATCCAAGAACAACAATGTTCGAAAAATGGGGAAAATTCCACGGACGACGCAAACTTTGTAAATGGATATCACTTTACGAACACAGAAATGCTGATGGCGAGCAAACGCTCACGCATCGCTATCTGCGCGAATCAAATTAAAAAGGAATTATCGGAATTACAAAGTGTTTGTGAGTTCGTATATTTACGGGAAGCGTAAGGCTCCCAATCCAATTTGCGTATGTATTTCCAGCTTGCCGCATCGATGTTAAGACGGTCGTCCTCGCGTCATCGTCGTCGAACTCGTCGCAAAAAGGGCAAGCCTTTAGATATACAACGATGAACCTACCAGGCGGAAGGAAAGATCGCATGGGCGACATTGACTATGATGATGGTGGTGGTAGGAAGCGTCAGGAAGCAATTTCCGATTCGATAAGCGAACGTAAACTTTGATGTCGATTTGCAACGCTCATTTATCGTTTTGTGTGTAACTGCAAGTGACGTTTTAATTTTATTTTCAAGTACGTATTATTTTGTCGCAATACAGTTAATTGAAAGGATTAAATAAGTCGATTGAATAATACATTGATCTGGTTCCATGCGAGTTCTTATCACACAGTATAAATAAATCTTATACAAAGACCAATGACATTTTACATCAAGGTCCACCAATTTTAATCACATTAAAATTCAACCTCAAAGAATCAGAGCAAAATCAGGGCTGTTTCTAGTGACTCCTTTATATTAAAGCGACAAACGAGAAAAAATAATGAAAATAGTTTGGAGACGACTTTTTGTAATGTGGAGTGCGGGAAGCACGAAACAGCGACGAAAAAGAAAGGAGCGCCGCCGCATGCTTTGTCGTCTCTCGCCATGATGATTTTTCTGTGTGGGCGTTGTGCGCTTAAACGAATTAGGAACGTGGCAGGCCGTTTGTGCATTGTGTATGGCGCGTCCCGTCGCGAAGTCCTTCTGTCGTCACGGGCATAAATTCGTTTCGTTGCGGCTGTGGCGATTTCACGCCATATGATTTGCGAATGGTGGGCCTCTACAGGATGGATGGCTGAATCTTCATTTATATATGAAACTACTTTGCCAAAATTGCATTCCTTTTTGACTACCTGTGTATGCCGATTGCCGATGCGCGTGAAAACTTTTTGTTCACACCGAGAAGTATTCCACAAAACGTTTCTAACAAATTTTATTATTTGTAAATGAAGTATTTGTAGATTAATTTAGGATTTGTGCAAATTAGTTTATACATTGCTCTGACATATTAGAACGTTATCCAAGCACACTTGAAGGATCTTTGTACTTGAAATAAAAGTACCGCGCCATCATTATACGTATTAGAAATGACTCACATAGTGAGATGAAGAAGACAAAGACAAAGAAAATTAGATTAAGACACCGACAAGTTATACGTGATCTTGCTGCACGCATATACGCACACAGTGTGCGGCCCTTTAATTAATTTGGCGCAAGGTAAACCCACATATAACAAACATAACATTTAAGCGTTCATAGCCCACCCGTTATGGCTCGCTTGTGAACGCTCCGGTCCGGCGTTCGCCCACGTCCTGCATCCTGAGTACATAAGCATAATTCACATGATATTTTGCACCCACTTTCGTCGACATTGTCGACATCCATCTAGTTAATTAATTTCGAGACGCGATTGCGTGTAATTACATTGCATGGCCATTTGTTAACATTGTTAACATATAGAATCCCGCATGGATTTGAAAAGTATGATTATGATTTTTGGTCAACTATTGGCTGAAATTCGTGCGACACGCATTAAACATTGAGCAATCGATTGCCCCGCTGCAACTTCGTGGCCCCAACGTGTTCTCCAGAGAGACACGAAGAGTTTTGGATCGCGACGCGCTTGTACGATAACCGCAAATCCTTCCACCCTGTGGCGGAAAGTTCTCGCGTATTAATACCCCATGCGGTGCGGGCAGCCACCGTCCTCCGGCAGGGGAATGAACAACAGCGGGCCAGCCAGAGGGCCATTATTTTCATTAGCCGTAACCTATGGGCTACGAAACACTTCCGCCTGATTTGTAATTCACTTTGCATGTTGATGAACCGCAACGCGGCCAGGACAAAAATAATATGCAATAGAACAGTGGTTGTGGTGAATTTTTTTCTTAATTACTGAAGCAATGATATCTGTCCAACCCCCGCTGTGGTCGAAATATGAAGCGAAAATATGAATCCTGGATCCCGACCACCGCACGCAACATTCACGTTTTCGCCACTCTTCAGCCCCATCATCGAAAAGAGTGGAAAAATAACACGGAAACGTGAGACGCATGCGAGACGCATTCGCAATCCAAAAATAGCCCTCCCGCTCGGGGTGAGTTTTGATATGTTCGCTGTTGCGTTTATATCGCACTTTGCGCGCCTGGTGCCACACACACACACACACCCTCGCATGCGCAAGCTCATCGAGCTTCCGGCGCGCTACGATTCCATTTCGTTATATTCGACTGGTGTGTTGCGACAGGATTACTTTCCGCGTCTGCCGCTTCATTAATAGCCTGTTTGTTGCCTATCAGCATGGGCCCAACAGAAACAGGCGGATAAGAACTCAATGCTCTCCTTGCCGCATACAGAGCGTAAAGAAACGAGCCAAGGCGATGACAAAAAGAAGAACAATATTCCCCTTGGCGACACAGAGCACTGCGCGTTCGCGTTAAAATCTTTCCCTGGACGGGCGGCGCGGCGTGTAATGCGAGCAAAATGTGCGACGCAGTGTTGTCAGATTCAATCCTTCGCAGCCGGGGCATTGTGTTCCGAGTGGGATGTCACAACAAATTATGTTTACCGCTGTGTGGCTTCAATGTGGTGGGTGAGTGGTCAATGACAATGTTACATTATTAAATTGCGTTATAAAAATATACGATGAAAATGACCATAATCCTGAAAACGTGTAAGAATTTACATAAAATTTATTCTTAATTATTTTTGGAATTGTAGTAGTTCAACTAGAAATTATTATGGAAACGTTAATTAGTCGTATGTATGGTATTTTTTTTGAAATATAATCATCGGTGTGATGTTTATTCGTATGCAAACCGACGCTTGGTCTTGTTCGCAGCAAATTCAATTTGGCGATGGAATTATTTGTGTGTTGTCATCTGCTGTCGATTTTGTGTTGACATTCGATGAAGGCTCCCCAACATTTTTTTGAATACAATCTAATCCGTCATCGTCGGCACCCAGTTATTGGGCATTGCAATATGAATTTTGCATAAATTTTCTTTTTTGGCATTCCGTTTATAAAGTAGTAATTCAAACAAATTACAATTTTTGGTATTTACATGATCAACCTTGATTCGATGATATACATTATCCTTAACGCATTATCCTTAAAATAATTTAAAGGAAGAAAGTCAGAAAGTGAAAAACAACAAAAAGTTATATTGATGCATCTAACACACAGGTTTGTAATTGCATGATGACGCTTATTTCCGTGAGGATTTATGTTTCATTTAACTTCTATCAATTGCCCCCTTACACCAACTTTTATTATAACCCTGAGCGGAGGAATCGAAAACACTTGGTGGAAATATGAAACAGGACGTAGGTGGGAGCGGCTGTTAACTTCGGTCCATCGAGACGATATTTTCCGTTTGTTTTTCTGCCATTACCGGTCGGGGTGCACGCGGCGCGGGCGTCTCCCACTGTCCCGTTAATATTTGTGACGTGTTCTTTTCGTCATTTAATCAATACCTATATTCGGCGTTGCGTTCGTTCGACGGCGGTCGCGTTGAGAGCGTTCGCTGATGTCGTCTGTCCCTCGTGCGATTCATCCCCCTCGCACGCGAGCGCGCTTGTTCTATATTCACGCAAAACGCCCACAGCTATCGGTACCACAAAACAGCCACACACACTTACCCACACACCCGCGTGCATACACGCAATATCTACATGCAAAACGGAAATTCAAAGCCGGAGAGCATAGACTGAGCTCGGTTCACCACACGCAGCGGCCGATGAGGAAGAGAGGACACAACTTGCGGTTCGACCCTTTCGCGACCCTTCATGTCTCGTTTTCCGTTATCTCAACGCCCGATGGTTGCGTTGATTGGTGCGCCTATGTCATCGTGAGTGCGCGACGCCGGGCGCCGTCCATTCACGCTGCCAGCCAGCCCACCACCGCCATCGTAAACTTCGTCTAGTAGTCGTTTGATTCGATTATTTGCGCGTATTTTTTCTGCGCCGACTTTTATCTAACGATCCACCATGCGGTGTCAATGCACGTTGATTCGGGACATTTGCGGTCGCCGGAATGGACGGACGGATGTAGGTCGTGCATGGATGGCATGTGGTCGGCATGTCGATGACAAGAGCCCAATTGCCGGCGCGTCGCTCGGACCACCACTCATAATGAAAAACGATACGCCGGCGTTTGTAAGTTGTCAAATGGTGTACGCTGGTATTACTAGCGTAGAGCGGCGCACGGATGCGCCGCCGCAAGGATAACAAAGAAAATGCGACAAGTGAAAAGTGGATGGAAGCGGAAACGGTGCGTATGCGGCGACAAACGAGGGAGAGAAGGAAGACGTGGCCACATGCTCCGATGTGTATCTTCTTTCAATAAGTGTGCGCAAAATCGAAGGAGCATAAAGTGCGACTCTTTGAAATAATCCATCAATGTCGCCATCAATCGACGCGTATTTCCATTTAAATTATCTACTTGTAAATCGATTCAGCACGCGAACGTTAAGAGGAGGGAGATACGCTAAAAGCACACGCGCGAGAATGCATTTTCCATCAAAATTTATATACATATTTAGCTGTTAACGTTTTCTTATGGCATTGATATTAGGTAATTTTTTGAATCATTTTGTGGCACTTTACAATTTTGATTTTCAAAATTATCTACCACATGCAACATAACTTTATATACTTACAGCTGTACTAGGTAACGAAACAATTCATTCTATCGCAAAAGTTTGTTGAACAATTTATTATTCGCAGCAACGCAAAACTTTTTTCGGAAGCGCCGTTTTTACCTTTATATATTGAATGGTGAGAGGCGCATCGCTGGGTAGATGGAAGATACTAACATGTTGTGGCTGTGAGGGTGGCGCCGTGCACGTCTCGGCCAAAAGGTATAAACGCGAATTTTCCCCATGGTCCGGACAACGGCCGGCGCGCCGACGCCACACCATCACAGCGCAAACGGCATTTTATTATTTTGTTTTCCATTACGACACCCGTCGTCCACATCAAAAGTGCTCTCCGCCCTCCACCCGCTTTTCACCCATCCACCTACATACACGCGCACACAATGAGGCTTCACGAGATGGTGATGCTTGGAGGATGAGATGAAATCGTATTAGAAACGGCGTAAAAGTGGTGCTGTGCTCGCCGGCGCGGCGCGGCGCGGCGAAGGGCAGCGCCAAAGTTGAATGCATTTGAAATCTGGAGAAGTGTTTCGGACATGCGAAATCCCACCGGCATTGAATGTAATTTACTTTCGCAACCGGCCGTGCTGCAAAAATTTCGGTTTAATTATGCGCCCCTTCGAATCGGCTTAATGGCGTGTATTATTTTTTTCTTTTGCTTTCTCTCTGTCTCTGCGATGAAGCGGAGGCATCATTCTCAATTATGAGATTAAAAAAGATTAGGAGTAATTATCTCTTCGTCTTCAGATAGGTATAATCAATTTTTATTTAGCAGTCGACTAATTTATTTTTAAATTTTTGTAAATTCAGTTTTCCAACTGAATAGGGAATTCTGCCATGATCTGAATATTAGTATTGAAGTTGCAATATGAACAAAATTCATGCACCATAAAAGTAACTCATTTTCCACCGTATTGACTCTATTGTACTGGTGTCATGTTTATCGTTTGACATACAATCCCCTAAATTGGTTAGCATTCCGCCTTGGATTTACACGTTGGTGCAAATTTTGTTAACTTTTTATGGAAACACATAATGTAACTTTTTATGCAGTCGAAAATGCAGGGGATAATCTGATAAAGTTAGTAGCATCATAAATTCTCAAGATTAAAATTTTAAATTAATTTCTTATGATCGATAGGGCCATTTCGAGTGGACGACGCATAAACGTAGGTAAGCAATAAATTCTTTACACTAATAATGATATTTTCCTCAGAAAATGTCCAAATTACATTTAAAAAAGCTGATTTTCATTTAATTTGTCCCGTTCTTTTTTCGTCCTTTGAAGGACGCAACGGCGAATCCACTAAAGTAGCAGAACGGCTGGCACAAGCAAATGTGAATGCAACAGCCACGAAACAATTACATTGTACTTTTGTTAATAGCATATGAAAGTCTATTCGGAATCGACACAACGCGCCGGCCGCTGCCGCCCAAGTGCTGCAAGTTTTCCTCGGTGCGCAACGGAAAGGCGAACCCCTATGAGTTTTCTATTATTTTGCGTCTTTATCCCTCTACGCCTCGCGTGCGCTTCCACTTCGCTCGGCACGAGCGCGCGTGATTGAAGGCTTGACGGCCAGCCAGTCGGCCAAGCTTTTGCCTGCATCGAGAACGTAATTGTTTCTGCACTGTACATTCTATGCGTTTGCGTCACGCGCTAACATAGTTCTATTGCTTCATTGCATCCAATGCATTTCATGCCACAGTGTAATTAAGTGCGCAATTGGTTTCTATTTCGGCGCAAGGTTTTTCTTTTACGAGATTTCGTTTAAGACAACATGCTCCGATTGGAGATGGAGCGATTTCAAATGCACGCGGTGGATAAATTTTCATCAAAACTCGCAACTCTTAAAATAACACTTGCGCTTTGGCCGCGAAATTTAATTAACGACTAATCCATTGGCAATGGTAATGGTGTGAGTGCTAGTGCTAGAGCTTCTTGGAATTTATGAATTCGCAGCTAATTGAGAAATTGAGAGGAAAGTGCCGACAACGACGGACGCGTCTTTGCATAATTAAAATTTGGTGCGTCACGTCAACCCCCTTTTATTCTGTATGCGCTCGAAATTAAAACACAAATGGGCGCTCTTTCCTTTATGCGTGCCATCAAACGGACTACGTTTAGAAGTTATTTTGAAGAAGAAACCCATTTTATGTTTGTATTATTTAATTATTAGCAACGAAAGAATATGCGGCCCAAAAATATTCACATACCTTTCAACTCTACACCTGATGACAGAGGAGAAAGGTTGAAATTTATTAAAATCAGCGCTGCGGATATTTAAATCATTAACACAGATGATAAATTATAAGATATTACAAAAAGCTGGTCCGAAACTAGTCAACCAAAAATAAAATATAATGCATTAGACTACATAAAGAAGAAATAAATAAAAATTTAATAAACTACCAAAAAGTATGATAGAGAAGAAAAACATTCAACAATTTAGCAATAGTGTAAAAAAATATATTCTAGAAAAACGAGGATAAATATGAAAACAATGAACAAT
>JARJDR010017669.1:0-13052 GCA_030264135.1 Myllaena sp. GC000078 | reverse complement strand
TTTTCAAGCAATTTCGCTGCATTTGACAATCGCACTTTGGTTCACGTACCTACGCAAAATTCCTGCTTGGATGTTTGTAATCGTGCGCACTCGTAACGTGTTGATTTTGATTATATTATGTTTATGATAACGATTTGTGTCATTATTTGCTAGGCGCGCGCGCGAGCGACGCGCATGTTTAACGCATGCTTCGAGATTAACGTCGACGGCAAAGCTCTGAACGTGATTTTGCATACGGTGTTTCCTGTCTGTTCCAGGTGGCTCCGATAGTAATAAGGGGAAGAGTAAGAAATGGAGGAAGATCCTACAATTTCCTCACATATCGCAATGCATAGAATTAAAAAATGTATTAGGTAAGTCACCCGTTGTTATCTTATCAGCTGCGTTTAAGTACTTACCATGCAACTGCGAGCGAGATACATACCTACTATTTGCAATAATTTTCGATTCTCTCTAATTGATTGACAATCAATCACATCGCATATTTACGGAATATCTTATCGCCGACGATAATCTTGTCGTGTAATCGATTCGATTGAATTGTCGTCGTTGTGTCGTGTTGCAAACGCAATCAGCAGTTGATGATTACTTGCTTAGATTGCGTGTGTCCTCTCATTAGCACAATGTGGTTGAGAATGAAAAGTTAATTGTGTTTGTTTGGAATTTATTATTAATCTTTATCTACTTATTGCCTTTTAGTTTGATTAGATTTCAATTCAATTCTCGGTTTTCACTTAAAACACTACCTTGATGCAAAGTAATGAAGTTATTTCCAGCCGAATCCCAATTTTATGTGTAGCAACCGAACCGCATATGCATATCCGCGATACGTTGCGTTCCGCATGCTATCAAACTCCGTGCGCGGCGAGAGGGAAAAAATTGGCGTGGGTCTCATTTCAATGCGCACACTTAATTGTAGCGTGCGCGCCGCAATGCTCTCACCGTACTGTGTATTTACATATGTGTAATATAAATTCGCAATGATACACCACACACGGCCGGCCCGGTTCGTCTGCCTGCACCGAACCCCGCCCCGCCCCGCCCGCCCACGCATCCTATCTCGATAATCACTTTAAACACGGTAAATAATAGCACGCGTATTTGCTTGGTTGGAATTCGCGCATGCAACTCAATGACACTTTATTATCAATTGTTTACGTTATCAGTGCGGTAATTATTTATTTGTAATTATCGAATACCATCGGTAATGACATACACGATAAGAAAGCGCATTGCTCGACGAGTTGATTATTACATAAGCTTATCGGGAAACGACTCGCCGTTTCAGCGAAAACAATTTTAGGAATGCTTTGCGGTTACTTTTCTGTCTCAATGCAAATTGAAATATTTAACTTTCCTTGGTTGATTGTTTAGAAACAAATCAATCACTCACATGGCTCAATTTTAAATATTTATGGATTTCATTCATCCCATGTAAAACATGAAATATTTCGCTCGCAGCCTTGTGTTGTTATCTCGTGTGTGTTAGGATGTTATTTAGCGACGCACCTTCTAAACACGCGGCGTGTCGCTCTGTTTTGTGTGTGTTGCAGACATACGATACGAGTATGTCGTCGATCAACAACCCATAGGTAAATTGCTATTCAAACAATGGTGCGAATCGAAGTGCGCCGAATTTAACCGCTGTTTAAAGTTCCTCGAGGCGATCGAGCGGTATGAGGTCGAGACGGACGAGGCGCGCGTCGAGCTCGCCGACACCATCAAACAGGAGTTCATGAGCGGGCCGAACGGCGAGGAGTGCCTCGCGTTCCCCAAGCTGGGGCTGGAGTTGTCGGCGAGCGATAAGCTGACGAACGGCCACAAGGATCTGTTCGCGCCGTGCGTGCAGGCGGTGAAGGCGTGCCTCGCGCACGAGCCGTTCAAGGAGTTCGTGCGCTCCATGTACTTCCATCGCTATCTGCAGTGGAAGTGGCTGGAGGCGCAGCCGATCACGTACAAGACGTTCCGCATGTATCGCGTGCTCGGCAAGGGCGGCTTCGGCGAGGTGTGCGCCTGTCAGGTAATTACAACATTTTTACTCTTTTGCCCCAAAGTTCTTCCTCACCACCCCTCCCTCTTCTTGACGAACGCTTTTCGGTAGCGAAAAACGAATTATTGGTGTGCGTCAATATTATTACATTACGATCCTTTGATTCGTTCAATGGCAGCAGCCAAAGGAGGGCTTTGTGCTTGGCGATTCTTTGTGCGACCGGCGGATGTATTTGTTTTGGAGAGGCCGCATTCATTGGATTTGCGCAGCGGAAAAATAACAACGCACCAAGTTGCGATATTAATTCGTATGTATTCGGCGCGTTTCGCACTAATTAATTCAGAGCGCGGCGCCCGGCGTGGACGGTCGTAAAATATGTTGACTTGTGAGTTTTGTTTTATGCACGTGTACGCTCTGGAAGTGTGAAATATTTCACTTCATTCCCGCATTGCATCATTTTTCCCTGCGGTAAATTATTAATTAATATATCTTAAATTGATTTATCACTCAGCTCTTCGTTGCGGTAATCATCCGCATATGAATAATTGCCCGAGTGTCACCCCACCGAAGCCGCGTCCCATTCTTAATTAATTCGATTAATTAATGCATTAATCTTTCGAAGAGAATTATTACATTTGAATTGAGTTCGGGAATAATGAAATAATTCTCGGCATTGTCGCGCTGGCAGTGAGGTGGGTGGCAAAGGGGGTGGAATGCTTAAAATTGATCGGCTTTGTTGCTGTATTGCGGTCGGCATTAAAACATATCGCATCCGATCCCACGCGATTAATGTACGCCGTCCAGTGTGCAAATTACATCTTATCCGTGCAGCGGCGTGTAAACAACACCTTTGACATTTCCGCGTATGCGAATCGAGCGGAAATAAAACCTTTCTTTTTTTACGACGAATATCATCACTGCTTAATGACGTCGCCTTTTATTTGCTACCAATTACGATCGCGCGCGCGCGCCCGAGGCTCGCGAGCAACAACATTATTGTGCGGAAATCTTTTCGCCCACGCCACGCATTGTGTGACATTGTGTGTTCGTAATGTGCTATGAAATTGTTTCGCTACTTTTACGAGCACCACGTATAATAATAAAATCGCATCGATTTTGCATAAAAATCATGATAATGCGGCGGAAGAGTGTAACACGAGCTTATTGCAAATTGCGCGCAATTCGCGATTAACAACCCCGGCGCCCGTAAAATGCTGCTGCGGCGGCATTAGAATAGGTGACCTCAAAGCGGATGAAGACGTAAATCAAGTGTTCATATATTGTGATGATAAATTAGCGGCGTTAGTTCGGCGAATAGGTAATAACGAGCATAATTATCGTGCGTGAAGCAATTTTTTTTTTCTTCCTTCCTTTGCGTCGGTTTCGGTGCCGCTTGGCGATTGGCTGGGTCCGTTGTTGGGCAAGCATTAAGTGGGTCGTGAACTGTCGGGAGATAAAGCGATGCAATTTATAACAACAAGGACGTGTGGCGCGCACGGAAGGGAAGCGCGCAGGAAACGAGCAACTTTGTTTGCTGCAAAAGTGCAGCAAATATTATGACGCGGGACGACAACTTCTCGTGTTGCGCGTTTTCTTCGCCGTTGTCAGGCGTGAATAATCGAGTTGCAGCGAGCGCAATGAAGAGATATTCTTTGATTCGTGAAAAGTTGTGCACCCCGTAATGTTTTACGCGATTTTAAGTTATTTATTGCTCGCTTCGGTTTGAAATATTGTTTATCTCATGCGCGTTTTATCTCGGAGACGATTTATCTTGCATTAATAGTTGTTTGAGAAACAGTTTTTTTCTCTCGTAATTCGATTAAAATCGGTGCGTTTAGTCTGGAATTTTGCGTTCACGTCAACAAATAATACGCCAAATGCATTGCAAGCGAGTAAGTAATAACAACTGAAGCGTGTTGGCATTAACCAGACCTCTTTTGCTCTAATGTGATGAAAACACAACATAGCAGCGACGGGGTTGATGAGGGTGTAATTACGGCGCCTCCATGTGAACTTCTTTAATAATAATCAATTCGTATAGGTGTGCGTGCGTGTCGTGGCGCTCGTGTTCGCGTCATTAATTTGCAGACAAGTTCACCCACTCTAATGGAATTTATAACTTTGTTAACTATTTATAATTCGTTGCCGTGGAAGTTTGCAGAACGGGGGGTTGCGGCCGGGCATCGAATTTCGGTTGTAATTCGACTCGAGCTTACACACGCGCTCATTCATGTATTGAATTTAATGAAGTAATAAAATTTGATGAAGAGTTAGGAATCCAATATTGTCCATGGCGGACGGCAAAAAATGATTAAAACGTTCCCGAACGCAATCGTAAATAACACCACCCCTACCACACTAGACATCTACATGTGCGCCCGCCTGGCTGTGTCATAAATCAATTTACGCGGAGACAAAAGCCAATGTCCAATGATAATATTTTTATATTAAACTGCCATTAACGTTTCGGATAATTTACGACGAAAGTAGTAAACAATTATTAAGGTATTTGCAAAGCGCGTCGACTTTCAAATCGGTGGCGCAACAAGTTGGCGGCGACGGCCGGCGGGGCCGAAACAAAGTAAATAATTCGGATTTCGCACTAGATTTGCCGATCGGCTTTAGCGATAACGCCGTCGCTGTCGCGGCCACGATGACGATGATGGGGCCTAACGATAAATCAATATATAGGGGAGTCGGTCCGCGCCTAATGGATTATTAAACGTAATTAACTAACCATTTTCAAATATGCACACGGCCGACAAAACTAACCAGTATATTGTTATCGAAAACAATTTGCTCGCCGCGTATATTTTTGCCTCTTCGTCGACCGAAACAGTCGGTATCGATCAAGTAGTTATGTCGGGGTGAGGGTTGGTGGCGCATGAGTGTCGGGCACTTACCGGCCAACATAATTTAATTGACCTAAATAATATGTTTGTATTCGGCCGCGCCGCGCGCGCACACGCGGAAGAAATCGAATGAAAACAACGCCCGGAGAAGAAAACTTGGGAAATCTTGATTGAAGCGCCAACTCTATTAGCCCGTGAAAAGCACTTACACGTAACGGTCGCATTAATGAAGAGTGCATTTTCTTTATATTGGAAGACAGCAGGTTTTCCGCTTAGTTTTTTTCTAAATAAAACCTATTAGCATAACCATAATAATAAAGTTAATGCAAAGAATATGATCATCAGCAAATTAAAACATTCTAGTTAATTTGTAGCAATCGAAAAGTTGCGGTTTCATTATTTTATTTATGTACTTATATTAAGTGCAATCGCAATTTCTTTATCAGTCTAGGTCACAACGTTGTTTACGATGCTTTGAACGGCATGGCATATTTAATTATAGATTAGCATACTTGACGGGCGCGTCGATTCAAATCGACATAATATAAGACACGCGCACGCGTTCGCGTCCGCGCCTTCGTGTTTATTTATTGATCATGCATTCAATTACCAACTGTAAGCTCGCACATACACACTCGTGTGTGTATTCGGGGCCGCCAATTTCCAAACAAATTGTTTTCGTTTGCGGACCGGTGATCGATGCGATTAAAAGAAACCCAAGCGACCCATCGAAAGTTAACGGCCGCACACCATTACCGAGATTGTGAGCGAGCGCACAGCCACCACCCCCGCCCGAACAGTACATGTAAAAAGCACACGCTTTTCGTCCTTTGTTTCAACTCGCTTTAAATGAGTTTCGACGGGTCCCCGCCGCCGCTTTGAATTCTCGCAATCCGGGGGTGGATGGGCGCCGGGCGCCGTTTATATTCCGAACGTGTTTCTTATCTGCCGTCGAAGCCATTCGTTTTCGCTTCCGAATGTCCTTTAGCGATTAAACGAATTGGAGAAGAGGGGTCGCGCGTAGTTGCACGATGAGGAAAAGATAATTTAATTCCTATTCTATACCCGACCTTCTTCTTCTTTAACAGCAAACAATTTAAAAGCGGCCCTCCCCATTGAAACACATCGCTGGTGGTGTTTTGGATGCGTATATAAAACGAAATGTAATTGCTATTTTCGTGTGCCGCTAATTAATTACAATTACATTTGCATAAACGGCGGATGTGTAGGTACGGATGTAAACTAGCCTCGTTGCGTAATTGATGCGTTAATTAAGTGGGCGCCGAAAATGTTGGGGAAAAAAATTACATTTAATGCTCGACTCGTTGTCCTCGTTTCCCATCCATCTCCTCCACCCCCTCTTTTCCACCGAGTACACATCGGAAATTGAAAATTCGATTATCGCAAATTTAATATCCTCCTTCGTTCTGTTTGTCTTCTGCGGGGCATTTTAGGTGCGCGCCACGGGCAAGATGTACGCGTGCAAGAAGCTGGAGAAGAAGCGCATTAAAAAGCGCAAAGGCGAGGCAATGGTGCTGATCGAGAAGCAGATCCTGCAGAAGATCAACTCGCGCTTCGTCGTCAATCTGGCGTACGCGTACGAGACGAAGGACGCGCTCTGTCTGGTGCTGACGATTATGAACGGCGGCGATCTCAAGTTTCACATCTATAACATGGGCGGCGAGCCGGGGCTGGATATCAATCGGGCGCGATTTTACGCCGCCGAGGTGGTTTGCGGGCTGGATCATCTTCATCAACAGGTAATGCATAAGACTACCGAATATTATCAAGTTGCGGCGAATATTAAACGAATTTTTTCTGTGTATAGGGCATCGTGTATCGTGATTGTAAACCGGAGAATATTCTGCTCGACGACGCCGGTCACGTGCGCATCTCCGACTTGGGCCTCGCCGTCGAGATACCCGAGGGTGAAACAGTGCGCGGCCGCGTCGGCACCGTCGGCTACATGGGTGAGTTTTAATTGATTTCGTTTTGAATGTTTGACGCAAACTTTTCGGCGCGTGGATACTTGTCGGATTGTAATTGGACTTGCCACAAAGTTTCGTTTTAAACGAGTTTCGAGTTATTTTGTTCTTTTCGACGTCGGGCGGCGGTGGGTGGTTGTCTTTCCAGCTCATTTCAGCCGGGGCGTAATTTTACGAAAGATAAAGCGGCCAGTATTTTCTTATCTCGTCTTGTTCTTGATTTCCTTCGTTTGCCTAGCGTTGCGGGGGTGAGAAGTAAATGAAGGGTCTAAGTTAATTGTGAGGTACTATGGCGGATAATTTAATTCTCGGGTATTCATGAAATCCGCCAAATCAAATTAACGACGGTCTTAATACACGCCTCAAAAATTGATTACAGCGCCCGAGGTGATCGATAACGAGAAGTACACCTTCAGTCCGGATTGGTTCAGCTTCGGCTGCCTGCTGTACGAGATGATCGAGGGCCAGGCGCCGTTTCGCGCGCGCAAGGAGAAGGTGAAGCGCGAGGAGGTGGATCGGCGTGTGAAGAACGAGCCGGAGAAGTACTCGGCGAAGTACAGCGAGGATGCCAAATCGTTGTGCCAACAGTTGCTGGCGAAGACGCCGTCGCAGCGGCTCGGCGGCAAGGCGGGCCGCTGTGGTGCGATGCAAGTCAAGCAGCAGGCGTTCTTCCAATCGATACACTGGCGGCGGCTCGAGGCCGGCATGGTGGATCCACCCTTCGTGCCCGATGTAAGTTTCACCTACCTGCGTTGATGTTTTTCTTCAACTTACAACGATTCAACTTTTTTATAGCCGCATGCAGTGTATGCTAAAGACGTGCTCGATATTGAGCAGTTCTCCACCGTCAAGGGCGTGAACATTGATGAATCGGACTCGTCCTTCTATAGCAAATTCAACACGGGCTGTGTGTCGATACCGTGGCAGACGGAGATGATCGAGATGCAGTGCTTTCAGCAGCTGAACGCGTTCTACGGCCCCACCGGCACCAAGACCACCGACCTACTGCTGGCGCCGCCGACGACGAACGAGAAGCAGGGATGCTTCCCGTTCCGACGGAAGGTAATAACCGTTTGTAGGCCAGACGAAGAAGAGACATGCTTTTGCTTTCAACTTTTTCTTCTATTGACGCATTATTTTTTATTTCTTGCGGCCGGAAAACAGAAGAAATTGCCACCGCGGATGCGGCCGATACCCATCAACCCCGTGCTGCTGGAGAGCTGATGTATTTCAGCCACCGCCGCACACACCGCCACTACCGCCATCCCACAAGAGCAGCAGCAGCAGCAAGAAGTACATTCAGTAGTGTCGTTTACGAAAAGTGTTATGTATCAGTCTTCCCCGAATCTCTCGCAATCATCCATCAGCATCGCGACCAAGTCTATCTGTCTATGAGCGCACATGTAAATAGGAAACGTTACACTGCACCCATTTTCTTCCCTTCCCTCACAACCCCGCCGCTGCCACTTTCGTGCAAACCCTTTTAGGTACTATATAATATAAAAAGAAAAACTTCTGAGCAGAAATTACATATTACGAGAATATCATATGGAAGAATATAACTAACCGCGTATCGCGAATTTGCGAGACATACACATTCAGTGGATGGTTATTCTATATCAATTATTATTATTGTATAAAGCAAAGCAAACAAACAAACAAACAAAGAACACTGATTGGAAACGAAAAAGGCTGGAATCGTAAGTATACATACTGATGAAGTTGCGGAAGTTGATGAAGAATCCATCCGTCTGGATGAATTTTTGTTCTTTCTTTCGCGTACACATTTCTACAATGTATACGCACAATTTGCGCACAGGATGTGTTGGGAGGAGCTAGGCGATAGAGCATTCGATGAATATTATAGGGCAACATGAACATATAAGTCTGGTACAAGTAAGCTCTATTTAGGGCTCTGTTAGTATTTAGATGTATATTTAAAACATAATGCAACACACACAATTCTACTAGATTCAAATGAGTTTATTTCTCACGACATTGCAGTTTTTGTGCAATGGATTTACGTGGACGCTGCGAAATGTCGCTTCGATAGATGTACATTACAACAATTATGTTTCCTTTTTGATTTGCGTCGAAAACAAAAACGGTTATAACACGCTATTATACGCTTGACTGAATTTTATATAATGCTCAAAGAAAACGAAAAAAATAAGAACATCAAAGTGGATCATAATTTACGCTCAAACATGTGTCTGTCTCAAGCAAATAGTGTATGCATAATATTTTCATTAAGAAATTGTGCTCGCACGAAGCATTGCGATTCATTTTTGTTGATTGTTGCAGGCACTCTATTTCTTGTACAATTTGCAAACGCACAGTATTTATTGAAAGAGAAGAAATTTATTTAGGACTTTATTTGTTCATACAAATTATCGATGAAGTTGTTTTATTTTAATGGAACGACGAATTGCTGGTGAGTTATTGGTTTGTGATCATTTGTTGGGAAAGGAATTCACCCGATTTATGTTTGGGATTCGTGGTGAAAGGACGATTTATACAATTGCATTTGAGGCATTTCCTTCGTTTACGTTTACTTCCGAGAGCAGTCTTCTTCGCGTTGTATGAAAATGTTTTCCCCGCGAAACGGTTGACTTTGAGAGAGGGAAACAATACAGTTCGTATTTCTTACTACTCATAGAAATACACATATATAAATACTTGTTATTTAATTTATTTTCCGATTTTGATATGTTTTGCTATCTATGTGTTGCCTACGTGTAAATGGCTACGCGTCCGACTGTAACGTTATTTTGTATATTGTTGATCAAACATTGAGACTAATTGAAAACGTGGGCGATGAGTAATACCCAAAAATAGAATTAATTTACATGGAAACAGAAGGCAAAATATCCCCCGGATTCATCTTCAAATTAGTCGAATGGTAGGCAGAAGGAAGAATTTATTGTGTAATTATATATAATTTTTATCTACCTCTTTATATATAAATACAAAACGATTAAATTAAAGATTTAAAACTATTAAATTAAATTTAAAAAACAAGTAAGGTTTTATTAATTACTTTTCGTTTTGTATATTTTGGTTTCGTTGTGTACTTCTTTTGTTTTAGGTAACTGTTTCTCAGGGGAAGATGATGGTCATTTCGACATATCAGGTATATATTTCTTTTGGTTGTTTAATATTTTGACATTTGCATAATTAAAGCTTTACCATAAACCTTAAAAACTTTAAAAATCGCGTAAATATTTGATATATTATTTGAAAGGCAATAAGTATATTTTAATACATATTTAGTTTCCCTAATAATTACTTTTTATTAATTTATTAAGCTTTATTCTATCCGCCTCTCTCTCTCTCTCTCTCTCTCTCTTGCTATTCATTCGCTGCCGCTTCTTAAACGATGATAAAAGTTATGTAACATTGCAAAGGTTTAACAGAACAGTATCACTACAGCTCTACACTTGACTATACATACATCTATTTAAACTTAAGCGTGAATATGAAGGTATTGAAGGTATCTTAAAGAATGAAATTCTTGCGATGATACCTAAAGAATAAGGAAGTTAACATAACTATGGATTTCATGCATACTCGATGTTTGTATTAAATAAACAAAATTCAACCATGAATACGGCATTACTAATGATCTCTGAATTCCTTGCTGAAAGGATGTTCTCTTTTTCTTACTTATTACCTTTCATGCTACTATAGGAAGAGCAATTACTTTTGGTATGCTTAAACTTATCTTTAAAAACATATTTTTATCTTAAATATTTTTGCGCGCAACGGTTTTATTTTGAGTGATCCCGTGGCGCGCAGTGGTATTGCACTGAAATTTGATCCGCAACAAAATTCAACTTCTCACTATATTAACATAGCGACAGAACTACAAAGCAATACATATATCAATGCGGAATGTTCTTTTAAAGACTGTGGCGTTAATTTGTAAAATATTGAAAATCGTTTGAGTTATGTTGTGTGCCGGTTTGAAATACGTGTGTGAAATTACAATCCGCGTCTCAACAATGTAATCTACTATTATATCGACAAGTGGCGCCAAATTGCAAACACTGGAACTAAATGACAAGCTCACAAACTTTCGTAATTTCGCTATAACGAATTGCATCGAATTCCGGTTAAAACATGTTGTAAAGTGCAGAAAAAGTAATTTCCAAGAAAATTAAACCCGTGCAAGTGTTACCTGTCAAGATTTAATATGATAAATAAATCAAGTTAATACTTATATGAAGTAACGCAATAAAATCTTTTCTCGGCACGAGCGTATTGAGAAATTATGACAAACTTGATTGTGCGCGGAGACGATCATGACTACATCGCTTGTTTATTTTTATATCTCTAAACTATTGATAACGACATCAAAACCAGTCACTGGGCGTTCTAATAATAATTTTAATTCGAGTAAACAACTCGGTAAGCAAGTTCTACTAATTAACACAAGAATACGATTGCAAATGATATGAATTAATTCATGAATGTGTAATACACCGAAAATAATCGAAATGCAATTAACCATTCGCACCACTCCGATTGAATTCCAAATTTGTGGCATCGTTCGGTGAATCGTAAACCCGCGCGAAAAACACGCATTGTCGTACTCGCTGCCGCTTTTATGTGGATGCAATAAATACGCACGTATTTATGTAAGTACACAAAAGTAAATGTGAGTGCGGGCCCGCGTGAGATGGACGCAGTGCGGCGCCGCATCGCGCACTGAGAAGTAAGTGTCTCCTCGGCGCTGGGTGACAAAAACACGCCGAGAGGTGGGCATCCACCACCCAACAACAACATCATCATCATCAGCATCCTTGTTGCATTCCGCCGCGAATTTAAAAACGCGCGCCCGTCCAATGAGAAATACCAAAAGCACGCCATCGGCGCCGGCGGGTACACACGCGGGAGTTTTCGCACGGGAGTGAAACGCGATGAAAAACTCAACAAAAAGCGTGCCCAGAGTGACGACGATGACTGACGAACGACTGGCATGCGCGTGCGCTCGCGACTTATAATCGTATAAAACCGAGCGCGTTATAAAATTACGGAGGACGTTATCACCAGCCAAGCCAGCCAGCCAGTTCCATCCATTAAAGTATTAAACCGACGGCCCGCGAACACAGTGGCAAATTCGTATCGGACGTGATTATAAAACGCGCGCGCGCGACCAAGCGACCGACCGAACCGCGGTAGGGCAATTTTCTAATTTTGAAGCACATACACACACAGACATAGCGACATTGGTGCGTTAGCAACAATAGCGGACAATATCAAATAATTCCTGGCGAGGGCGGACGATGGAAGGCCGTCAGCGTCTGCTGGACGCCGGCGGCGGCGGCGGCAATGCGGCAGTGCGCATCCTGCAGTTCAACGCTTCGAAGCGGCCGCACTCGACTTCGACGACATCACCGACAACCCCGCCATCATCGCCACCCCATCAGTTCCCCATCGAAAATGGTCATGCCAACAACAATAATTACAACAGTCACCATAAAAACGGTCATCACCCCCCGCTCATCAGTCATAGCAATCCACCAAGCCATCAGCAGAAGAACGGCGTTATTCTGAAGACGCGTGACGGACGACTGAAGGCGACCAAGATGGAGATGCGGCTGGACCTGCCGATTAGTCCGTACATGACTTTTAACAAATCGCTGCGGAACTTTATGGATATTGGTGGAGGCGCCGGTGCGCTGAGTGCGGGTGGTGCGTCGTCGTTGGTGCGCCCCGCGAGCACATCGAATGTGTCGCGGCTGTTTTCGACGGATTCGTCATCGTCGCCGCGCTCATGGACGTCTGTTGGTATGGGCTCCACGGATGGCCGCCGGATGATTGTGCGCCGTGTGCCCACATCGCCCAATGAATTGTTTAACATCGTTAATCCCGCCACGTGAGTAGCAAACCAATCAGTTGTTAATCAGTGTTGATAAATGGGTGGTTTTTTTACTCACATGTGTTTTGGCTTTGATTGTTGCTACCGAAGCATAGCAAAAACTGCATTGATCTGGTTTGATCGAGTTGCCAACGATAATCTGCGTGTTAATTTGCTCATTAAAATAAATACGAATAGTTTCGTTCATTAATTCGGCATATAAACATTTACTTATATACGAGTACAACACCTATGAAACAATTATTTTGTGACTCATATGCGAAATTGATGAGAATTTTGTTTAATTATTTGTTGATACAATGAAACGTTTGTCATTACTTTGTAACAAAAGGTAATGACTG
>JARJDR010017665.1:0-18389 GCA_030264135.1 Myllaena sp. GC000078 | reverse complement strand
TAAAATGACAGGTTTAGTAATTCTTTGCGTTGGTTCTCCTTGTTGCAGCGCCGTATTCGTCGCATGAGAACGGCGACGGCACCGGCACGGGCACATCGAAGCTGCAGTTTACGCTGTCGCGCGGTGATCTCGGCGCCAAATTCGAGTGTCGCGTGGAGAGCGCCGCAATGGACGAGCCGATCGTTTCCTGGATGACGGCCGACGTGAACGGTAAGTCCTTCCTTCTCTCTTTACCGCTTGAATTTTACGTCAATTCCACCACAAGTGCATCGTTTCTAATGAATGACATGTGTTTAGCGTGTTTAATTAACGTTTTGACCCACAAGTGCGAAAACTCGCCATAATTAAATCGTCCTCGTAACATATTGTTTACGCACCCACACAATACCTGTCGCCCTTGCCACCCCCGCTGAAAGGGTATTATGTAAAATACAATATACATCACAGCGGGGAAAATTACAACAAAAGCGGGCAAAAATTAACGGGCGTGACGTCGCGCCTCGCACGCTCTAAACGGAGGAATCGATTAAAGGACAATCGGACAATTTAAATAGCGTTAAATAACCTGTGAAATTCACTTCATCTGGTATTAATCGTTCCATAAATATTTACAATGCAATATTCGGCGCGGTTCGCTCGAAATGTTAATTAATCAGCTTTAATTGCATGCGAATACTGTATGCGCTTGTCTAGTTGTCCAGTTTGCCAAGGCTTAATCAGTATTGCAGCGCAATTGATTGGAGGATATTCTTGTTTCCGTGAAAATCAGTTTGATTGGCAAATATTTTAAAATCCTTAATTTTGGCGTAGTTGTAAAATGTATTTTGTAGAACAAATTGGTTTAATATTGAAATTAAATTGAATTTTTCAAATTTGCATTAATGCTGCGCGTAATACTCATAATTCTGGACTAATAGTAGCTGCTTGTTGGCTGGCTGCAGCACGGGCCACTTTAGGGGCGCAGTACGAGCGCATCCTTCTCGGCACGATAACTATTTTATAAATGGAAGCATAAATCATCCATTCATGAAGCACTTATATTCGTTCGGTGCTCTCCGTCGCGGTGCTGCTGCTGCTGCATCACAGCCGTTGCGCTGCGCATGTGCACACTATGTGTGAGCTGGAAGTAAATTGTTTGAATAATTTCCCAGTTGAAAAATCCCTTTCGGATGGCGCCCGCGCGCACTTCATTCATGCCCATTAGATGCCGCGTGCACTTGCTAAACGCTAATATTGATTAATGCTGACTAACGCCCACCCACCCACTCACCTCTTGTGTGTATTAAGTAAGTGAAATGCAGCGAAGGAATGTGGCGCCATTAAAAGGAATTAGTAATTTTTCATGATGTTATCTATGTGGCGGGCCCTCCATAAATAACGCATGTAAATGATCCTGGCGTCTTTATTACGACATGCAGCTTAATCAAAAAGTTTGCTATTACTCTCTACAACTCTAACCGATTGGTTTGTTTCTTTCGGGTTGGTTTTTCAGTGAAACCCACCGGCATTGAGCTGAGCGGCGTCAATGGTCACGTGGTGCAGGGCTCGAACGTGATGCTCATCTGCGACGTGTTTGGCGCACGGCCGGCGGCCGAAGTCAAGTGGCTGAACGGCAGCGAGCCCATCACCGATGCCAAGTACATCCAGACCGAGCCGCAGAAAATGGTGAGTGCGCCCGCCCGCCCTCTTAATAAAGCTAGCCGCCGGCTGACAATGATCCGGTGCGGCGAAGGATAATATAAATATCCTTCGCCGCCTTCCCTATAGTTTCTCTTCCTCATTTTTGCCTTGAGGCGCATGTGTTTTTTGCTCCGGAGAAGAGCACGTCGACATTTAGCCCACAGCGCTGAGCAGCGCATTGTATTATTGCGTCTATCATAAGTAGCATCCGGGGCACGGCAGGCGAACGAACACGAAAGTGAATTTGTTTCTGGCGAGAGCGCGCCCGCACAGACGAAAGACGACAATTCACTTTATTAAGTTTCGCTCTCTCCTTGGTCGTGTCTTGTCGTTCGCCGCTTCCGCGCGTTATTTCATTTCGTCCTGCTGCTGCTGCGCCCCTGCTTTGGTATCACTATATACGTCAGATACAAGTGTTCCTGATTTTATTACCGAAACACACTTTTGCGTTTTTGTTTCAATATCATATTGATATTTTATGTGCCTATATGTCGGCCGGCCGGGCGAACGAACAGAAGCAGACGGGAGACAATCTTCGAATTGTTGTATTTTCTTGTTTTTGATCTATTGTGTCGTAACAACGGCGATGGCTTTATTTTTCGCCATTTATATTAAGCCAATTTGTAGCGTTCGCGCTCCAGCGACAATGTCGTTTGTAATTAGTTTATGTGCTGGCTATTGATTTGCTGGTTTTTTTTTCGGAAGCTAAGTGCATTTTGCTTTTAGTTTTTCACTTGTGCCACGTAACTCATTTGCCGTCGTCACGTTTAGTAAATTAGTTAGGTACCATGCTGTGCAGGGCGCCCAAAAAGAAACCGACTGGATGCAGCCAGCGCGCATAAATTCAGCGCTTGCATACGTAATATTCAAACGTGGTTTTAGCCCTCCCACTCATCGCGCGTATCTTTTGCGGGTGGTGTGTGTGTGTTGGAGGGTGCATGGGCTGGCAGCGGCCAAGATATAATAATTTAGATTTATTGAAGTAATTTGTGTGTGCGCTCTCGCAGCTTTCAGAAATTTATATTCGCGCGAGCAGTGTGGCGAAATTATGCCAGCTTTCCTTGACCTTGCGCAAGCGGCGCAAAACCTTCCGCCACCCCCCATTCCTTTTTCACACGCGCGGCCCCTCTGCCAACATACTGCGGGCCCGCGCGCTGATAACGGAATAGCTGCTAATTTCTTGTGAGTCAATTAATTAACGCTCTGCCCTTCTCTCTCTTTCTCTTTGCACGCCGGCGCTCCCTTCGATACTAAACAGCCATTAGTGACGAAAGTCATTCAAAACGTGAGTATGATGCCCAAAAGTGATTTCTCAATTATGCGCAGATGAAGAGTGTATGGTTTGTTGGGACCAAAGTGGTCGTTTTTCTGCGAAGTTTGCAAAGTTAAAAGAATCACGGCTGGGCGTGGAGGCAGGCTCGACCCCTTATTGGGAGGCGAGTCGGGAGTAATTACTGTTTAAGAGCAGTTAATAAGATATGTAGTTGCGGCGCGGGGCGGCTTCCGGCCGCCCCTAGGCTACGGCTACGACTAATAAATTTCACCCGGAATCGGCCAGCCGCCCCTCCTTTCTCATGCAGCGCGCTCGCCGTCACTTTAAAACGGTTGCAGGACTCTTCCTTTACCCTCGCGCGCGCGCGCATAAAATAAAAAGGACAATAAATAGGATATTTCGCGACGTCCCCTTCTTTTTGTCTCCTCCTCCTCTGTCGGGCTGCCTTTTACGTAACTTGACAAGTTTGCATCGTGCAGTTTTTTTAATGCTTATAATATATTATGAAAGCTTCGCCCGCGCGACATTTACATGCGCGAAAGTTTTCATTTCCGGTCACGAGAACGAGAGACTGACTAGAACATGGGATATACTCTTGGAAAAGTAACTTTTATCATTCCACGACACGAGGACGACGATGAAAATGAAGAACGAAGAAGAGGAAGGAGTGTGACGCGGTCGACCATTGAAGCAGACGCAAAAAGTTTCGCCTTTTCACTCTTTGCGCGCCGTGACTTTTCGGTGTATTGCATTAGGCGTCGTTATTTTTTTTCCAGCCGGTTTTTCTCTTTGTAAATTTATTGGATTCCACGAAATGCCATTCGCTTTGTAATCATTTGCAACCGATTTTTTTGCCGCACTCACATGCGTCATTATCAAACACCTAAAGCAACATTTCCTCGCTTCTCTTGTCAAACAGCGCGATGGCACGTTTACGACGAAGAGCAGCTTCATCTTCCAAGCGAGTCGCTATGAGAATAAGAACGCGTTCCACTGCTACGCGGAGAACGCCGTCATGCGCAACCAGCAGGAGTCGGCGCTGCACGAAGTGCTCGTGCTGGATGTGTATTGTAAGCACGAAGCACGTATATATTGGGATAAAAATTAATTGCGTGGTATTTATCAGATCCGCCGGTGGTTTCCGTATCGCCGACGAACGTTACCACGCGCGAGAGCGGCAACGTCATCCTCCTCTGCTCGTACATTTCGAATCCGATGAAATTGTTCGGTGTCGTATGGTATAGTTGCATTCCTTGTTGTGTCCTTTCTTGCTTTTTGCTCAATGGATGCGTATTGTTAGGACGAAAAACGGCCAGAATCTCACCGTCGCCAAGAACCCCAAGTACGAGGGTGGTACGGTGGACAACCCTCCGCTGGTCATCAAGAACGTGTCGCGCGACGATATGGGCGAGTACTCGTGCACGTGCAAGAACGAGGTCGGCTCGCAAGAGTCGGACGAGACGATCTACCTGAACGTGGAATGTAATGACACCGTTTGCATCCTCATCGCTTCTTGTTATTCTGGGCATTCTCTCCTCAGATACGCCAAGCGTGGAGGTGATTATGGATCCGCAGCAGCCCGTGAAGGTGCACGACCAAGCGAACGTGACGCTAGTGTGCACGGTGGCATCAGGTAATCCGGCGGCGCTGTTGAAAGTGCGCTGGTATTTAGGTGGTGAGCTCTTGAAGGAGTTGCCCGATTGTGATGAGAGTGCCACTACTATCACCTCGGCGGAGGGCGGTGGTGGTGGTGGGCAGTTTTGTGAGGTCGATCCCAGTCTCATCAGCTTGGAGAATGTCGTCGAAGGGATGGCGGGCAACTACACCTGCCAGGGCATGAACAAGGCCGGTTGGGGGCCCGAATCGGATCCCACCGAACTGATCGTCTACTATCCGCCCTCGCCGGCGAAGCTGCAGTTCACGCCGTCGAAGGTGATCAAGACGGCGTCGGTGACGCTCGAGTGTACTGTCGATCATCCCGGCCGGCCGGAGCAGATCACCTACCTGTGGTACCGCGGCACCTATCAGGTGCCAGACGTCGTCACCTCCAACTGGACCATCTCGCCGGTGCTGCTGGAGACAAAGAGCAACTTTACGTGCATCGCGTCGAACGAGGGCGGCCGCAGCGAGCCGGCAAGCCGCTTCATCAACGTGGACGCGCCGCCGGCGTTCATCCGAAACCTGCCCTCGTATCAGGGTGTGCTGATGACGGCGCGCAACATTTCGCTCACGTGTCGCGTCGAATGCTCGCCAATGTGCTCGGTGACGTGGTACAAGGACGGACACCTCTTGAATTTGAATAACAATCCGCTCTACTATGCGACCAACAAGAATCTGCCCGCGGACGTGCGCAAGAACGACTTTGAATCGATCGAATCCACTTTGGTAATTGAAGGAGTTCTCCCCCAGCAGATAGTAGATAGTAGTACTAATCACGGAATGAAATAGGTGTGGAATATGACAGCCTGGCCGGGGCAGATGTTGGACCGCACTGCTCCACTATCAAACTACACGTGCCAAAGTTCCAGCAACGGTATCGGGCCCGGCGTCAACTCGACCATCGAGATGGCGGTAGATTGTAAGTAGTCGCGAAGAGGTTTGCAAAACATTATTAACGGGCTTGCGATTACGATTCAGATCCACCCGAGAATTTGACCGTCTCCAATCGAGTCGTGTCGGTCGTGGAGAACCACAAGCCGGAGAAGGTGGTGTGCAGCGGTAAGGGTCATCCGGCGCTCAGCTACGTGTGGAAGCGCGAGGGTGCGCCGGAGCCGCTCGTCAAGAGCCACATTTTGAACTTGGGAGCCGTGCCGCGGTCTGCGTCCGGCAAGTACATCTGCGAGGCGTCCAATCGGCACGGCAACGAAACCACTAATGTGTACTTGAACGTCCAATGTAAGACTTTGGGGGAGTACTTTGGGGGACTTTGGGGTTGAGTGCAATTGTTTGTGCTCTAGACGCGCCTGGGTGCACGATCGATTCGACCGAATTCGACGGTGGCAGCGCGCTGGAGTGTACGGCGCACGCCAATCCGCAGGAGGTGACGTTCACGTGGAAGATCAAGGGCGACAACGAGACGATCGACGGCAGCGCGCTGGTGCAGCGCGGGCTCAAGGGCTACCTCAAGCTGGACTCGAGCGTCGACTCTTTTCGCACGTACCAGTGCTTTGTGAATAATTCGGTGGGAGTTAGCTCGCCGTGCGAGCGCGACGTAACCGGTGAGCAAAACAAAAACAACTATATCCCCGAAATTAGTTGCTAGTTACCGACACCATTGTTGTGTTGATGTTTTCGATGTAGCGTACCAGGAGCAAAGTAGTCAAATTGGAATTCCAGGTAAATTGCTGCAGTTCGGCGAAATTTTACTCTTGCTAGATATTTAAGTTTTCTTGGCGAGGGAGGAAAATTGCTCTGCATGCTTTCATACAGCACCAAACGATTCGTTGCTTTCGAGCGCATCACTTTTCTCCTGGGTTCTAGTTTCTCATCAACATAAACACTGTATTTGGTCATTTTTTTCGCGATGAAATTGCGCATTTAATAATAAGATGTGTAATTACCTGCGGCGGGTTTGGTTGTGTTTTGCATTGTGCTAGGCGTGATACCGTGGTGGAAGCAGTTCACCAACAACAACATCTTTCTGATCATCGGCATCGTCGTGTGCCTCATCTTCTTCGTGATTGTCATCTGCGTGATCATCATGCTGGTATGTCGACGGAAGCGCGCCAACAACAAATGTAAGAAACGAATTTTGATTGTTTTTTCCTACGAGCGCGTCTCGTAATTTACTTATATTCTGCATGGGTTTCGTACTGTTTTTTTTTTACGCGTGATGACTAATAAAACTAATTTGTCATGCATTCATGCAGATACGAATGCCGTTGAAATGGAGGAGCGCGAAAAGTAAGTGAATCAATGTGCTGCATTCTTTTGTGGTGGACGGTTTTAGTGGGATTTGAAAACAACCACCCTATCTATCTCTCGATTGTGCAATGCAGGATTTGTGATCTTTTTTGTGTTGCGCTTCACTTGTGATTTCGATTACGTTTCATAGCGTACACCCACACAACACGTGAGCGTCTCTCTCTCTTTCTCTCTCTGTTTTGTTATCATCTTTTCTCTTGGTTTTTGCCAGAGGTAAGCTTGATATTAATGTTGTATCGCCCCTCATTTCGCTCATTTCACTGTGTGTGCGTGTCCTTTTCATCTCGCCCCGCCGAAAATATTAATTGCATTTCAATGTGTTGCACAATTTTAGTTCCCGAAAGTTTGTGTCACAAATTAGTATTGCACAATAGACGAACTCTTCATTCATATTATACAATCTACAACGAACAATTCAATACGGCAAATTGCAGACCCTCGAATCTGCGCGTAATGATTCGTTATGATAATAACGAATAAGTTTGCGCGCCGCCAAAGTTTTATTAGACTTGCGCGCGTTGCGTCGTAATACGATAGCGCCGCACGCGAGCTCGCGCGCGTCGTATGTAAATACATCGTGTTCGGATGTGACTTTTATCAATTAACAATTTGCGTTCCACGCGGTAGCGCGGAATTGTTAATCGAAACACCACCACGCCAACATTTTGCAAAATTCAGAATTGCGCCATTTATTACACGCATACCTCTACACATAACCGTAAACCGGCGAGAGATTTAGTTTGGTTTACTAACTCAAAGCTAAAATAACTCCATAGGTTTCTCTGCACTCAAAGTCCTGACGTGTTAGGACTTCCTCTCGTGCCTTGCGGTAGAGTAACGTATTTGGGTCGACAAGGTAGTTGGAAAACTAACAGTCTAAGCATGCTAGAATTAAGTTTCGCGCAAGTATTTTTGCGTGCGCTCCCGTCGTCCGCATTATATGTGTGCGTGTGTGTGTGTGTGTCGACAAGTTTCGTTTGATGATTACGGGAGCGCAAAGACGCTATAATTAAAAATGTATTATAAACTCTAATATGCTTATACGTACGCCTTTCTTCCACAAACACGCCGCACACCACCGCCTGCACTCATCTTCTTTACCAGCTAATTAAAGTTGGCCTTGTTTGAATTGGAAACTCTATGCCTAGAATAGCTGTAGTTTCTTTTTTTGTGTTGGGCTTTGGCATGATTTTAATTTTGCGTGTTGGTCAAGACCGGATGGACAATCGCCGAACACGTCAGGCGGCGCCAAGTGGCCGCTGAAGCCGGGCGTGCTCCTGCATGTGAACAAGATGCACAGCTTAAGTCAGTTGACGCCGCTGGCGGCGGGCGCGCAGTACAAGAGCACCGCGGTGCCGCTGAAACCCGGCCATCGCACGACGACGACGGCGGCGGCCGCTTATCTGCCGCATCGCAATCGGGTTTATGAGAAATTAGGCAGGCTGCGCGATTGGCTGCGATTGACCGGCAACGACCGTGATACGCTGCCCTTTGGCGTCTATCGCGGGTCGGCAGGAGGTAAGTCACATCCTTCCTTGCAACTGTATTTTGTGAAGAAAGTAACCAAAGCATCCTTGAGGGTCCTTCGCTATTATTGATTTAAAACCGAAACTTTTCCGAAATGCAGTTGCTCTTTACGTCATTTTTTGTTTTTTGTTTTATTCCAACTGGTTTTACAAAGTTTGCGTTTTTGTGTTTTTCCCCTTGCCACGTCCGTCTTTTTTCCCCGTGCTCCTCTCTGCGTTCCCACCCGCACATATAGTCGTGACGTTTAAAAAGTTTAAAGACGCTCCGAGTAGTCCGACGCAGGCGGATGTTGTTGCCGTATCAAGGAAGCGAAAGAAACCAGGACTCGGTAAGTGCCTCCACTTTTTGTTGTTATCCACAAACCGACACACAAACCACCACTGAAACTCATTCACCGTTTTGTGCCCATCGCTCGACTGCCCGGCTGATGTTTTCTTCGTATGGTTTTTCATTTTATTTACGACTCTTTTTGGCTGCGCTTGTTTGCTCGGTCGTTTTGTATGCGTCAAACTAATAATACTACTAGTTTTCGAAATTCGCATTAAGCTGGTATGACTTTTAGTCCTGGTATCGCAAGGACAATGCCGGTGTTTGTGTTTGATGCTAAAGATCTGTTGGTTTTGCAGCGCCGAACCCGTCATCTACACAAGATAAAGGCGGCTTGGGGGCTGCTCCACCGGGTGGAGGTTCCGCAGACCCTCTTACTGATCCCGACAACGGTTTCTACGAGAATCTTCCGTTCCACGGCATGCAGAGTCCACCAAATAAAGTAAGTGCACGATTTATTTCTTCATTTGCACATATGTTTTGCGCTGCCGCACCACCAGAGATCTTTTGCGCGCGCTCATCTTTTACGCTGCGCTCATGCCAAACGTCTTACTGATTTATTTTCCGGCGCTTTTTTTCCTTTCTTGCTTGGATTTGGTGTTATTTTTGTGTGTGTTTTTTTATTTATATATTTTACAGCCGGTCTCTGTCATTTCGCCGATAATACAAGGCAATTCCATTCCGTATTCGCCATCTACCAAATCGCTTATCACGCCCGGCGCCTCCACCACCATCACCACCGCCACCTCCTTTTCCTCCCCCACCTCTGCAGGCGCCAGCAATAACGCCATATCCCATAATCAAAAGAAAATCCAGCGCAATCAATCATTTCACGGTTTCCAAACGTATCACGTGTGCGCGCCGCCGCATTCGTTTCCGAATCTCGTCGGCTTCAATCATTGGCCCTCCTTCTATCACATCCCGGCGCACTTTGGCGGCGGCGGCGCGCCGTGCTCGAATCCCAATCTGCACTTTATGCCGTCGATATTTTATAATTTGCCCGCGCGCAGTTTGCATCATCCGGGCGCGATCCGCACGAATCCGCAAATAAATCCGTTCAACTACTACAATCGCGTGCGCAGCTTCAGCCATCTGCCGAATGCGTTTAGCTCCGTCAACGGTGGCGGCGGAGGCGTAGGCAGCGCGAATCCGTTTATGATCTCTAATCTCTTCAATCAGCACCAACAATCGTGCGATGCGGACGTGGCGACGCCGCCACGCGATGGTGAAATTCGACGCACCGCTTCAGGTATAAATCTTTCCTCCTCGGGCGACACCGCGACGCAGAAAATTAATCGAACCGCCGCCGCCACCGCCGCCGCCGTCGACGACAATAAGCGCTTCAATTCGCTTGAGATGAAAAAACACAAGTGCTATTCGCCGACGTTCTATTCGATGCGCTGCAAGAAGCACGCGAAGAAACGACCCGTCATTTATGCGATTCCAAAAGCGCATCAACCGACGACGACGACGGGCGACAGCGCACCGAATAAATCATCGGGCTTAGCATCGCCGCCGCCGCCGGTCGCGAATGATAAAGCGGGCGATTTCGAGAATCTCACCGATAGCATACAAATTCTCGAGCAAAACAATAGCAGCGATTCGCTCTGCGCCAAACATCGCGAAAGTGCGCGGAATGTTACGCAAGCACTTGTTCACACACCGGCGCCCTTCAAACCGGCGGTGGTAGATATTAAAAAGTATCTGCCCAAGATTAGCGACGTAACGCCAAAGATGAAGCGGCCCGCGCCGACGGTGAAGGTCAGTCCGAATTTCGTGAAGCCCAAAACGGAGAGCCCTAAGGGCGCGCTGCAGCAGCAATTGCAGGCAAAGTTAAAAGCGAGCGCGGCGAAGTCTTCGTCGGTGGACCTGACGCTGAATAGCTGCACGCTGGTGCAGCGCGCACTCAGTCAAACGTCGCTCAATCAGAGCAATAGCTCGCTGAATAAACTCGATGTTGGCGTCGCGGAGAAGTTCAAAAGCGAGAAAGACGACGACGCCGGCGTCGACGTTGTCAATACTGATGAAATTCCACCCCTTCCCACCAGCGCTCCACCCCCGCTTCCCGCCAGCATCACCGAGCAGCCGCCGGCCGATAACAATCGTGTGCCAAAAATGCCTTTATTGGATACACAGAATAAATGGAATGCCATTAATCACGCAAATAATATCGATAATAACAGCAAGGTGTGTGTATATGCGCTTTTTATGTTTTCATGCACCATTCATTGATGATCGGCGGCAGGAATTTAATTTCGCAGATTTTTTTTTGCAATTAAATTCGCTTCTGCACGATAGTTTTAATGCACATAGATAGTTTGTTGCTGAGTGTGATTTTTGTGCTTCAACATACGTGTTCCGGACGCATTTGCAGAATTCCTTTTACACACTAACCACACCGCATCTTAAGCAACTAACGCATCATCATCAGCAGCAACTACAGCACCAGCAGCAACAGTATCAGCAATACTCGTCGGCGACGATACCGCACCAAAAACACATGAAACTGCTGCCGCGTGCGCTCTTCCACGACCAGCAGATCAGCAAGAGTAAATCGTTCTCGTCCAAGTCGTCGAAAGCGGCCAAGAAGCACTTTCAGATACCGCTGCAAAAGTGTCACAGCTTCAAGTTCCAAACGGCCGAGTCGTACTTTCAGCCGATTAAGAACATCCACGAGGAGAATCTGATGCGCAACGGCTACATATCGGACCTGGGTCCCAACTATCCCGACAGTCATCAGCACACGGTGTCGTCGCGGCATAATAAGCAACAGCAGCGAGATAAGCAGCATCAGCAGCAGCAGCAGGCGCAGCAGCAACAGAAGACCAACGGTCCACTGGTGCTACGCCATGCGCACGATTATCAGGAAAACGTACATCAGTTCACCGAGAATATGCAGAACTCGGTGCAGCTGCAATACCCGCAGCCGGTGATCGGCGCAGGCGGTCAGCAACGCAAACCCAATGGGGTGGTGTACGCCGACCTGGACATGCCGCCGCCATCGTCAAAGTCCTCATCGGGCGGCAGTAGCAGCGGCAGTTCGAGGAAGAGCAAAGACTCGAGCGGTGGTAAATCCGGAAGCGGAAAGAACAAAGCCACCGCCGCCGCTGCTGCTGCTGCTGCAGCCGCAAATGCAGCCGTCGGCAAAGCCAAGACTGAATACGCCACGTTGCAGTTCAACGAGGTCGGCCAGGAGATCGACGTCTAACAATTAGTTTTGCTATTAACACGCCTCAACGTATAGGATTAACTCGATGACTTAAGGTTTGCATTTGCGATATTAACTAACACTGAACACGATTTGCTCCCGACCAAAATATACAATGATTTCGCTTTCAAGTTGTGAACCACCGGACAACGGACGCTAAAAACACTTGTTTCCGCTCTGTTTTAGACGAATGGAGTGACGTCGCCAACAAGTGATACTTATATTTTCTAAATATTTTAAGGTAAATTGATAGTTGCAAATTGCTTTCTCACTCCTTTTGTCTCTTTCTCTTTCTTATTCCATCGAAAACGTACAGATTTTTTACTTGGTTTTTGGTTTTTGAAAAGTGAAATATTGTACATTTTACCAAGAGCAAATTTTGCCAACTAATTCGGACTAATTCGGACCAATAGCATGACTAATGAGTGCTCGTTTCTTGTGGCGCGTAACACCATGATATCATTAATTTTTTATTTGCTAATGCAAAATATATTCGAAGCGCAATATATTTCAAGTGCACCAAGTCCAGCAAGTGCGGAGCAGCAGGCAAACTCCATTTGGCTCGCTCATATTTCGCCAATAACTAACGAAAATGGTGTGTAAAAAGAACGGCGAAAGACTAAAAAAATATAAGTAATGTATATATTATGAACGTGCTTGCTCTCGCTTCATCGTACGCATTTCATTCCCATGACTCTTTTGCGCAGAGTGTTTTGCGGGGGCTGCAAATTTCGTCCTTTTTTGATGCGTTTTCTTACACATCATTTCGCTAATGCGGGGCCGTGCTTATCACGCGCTCAATATTTTTTATGCTGTGCTTCTTCTTCTTCTTCGCACCGCGCAGGTTATCATATTTCGTAATACGCACTACAGCAAAAACTTTTATTATGCAATGCTATATACTAAGTACTTATATCAATTTTTTCTTCTCTCGCAACTCGTTTATACGTATACAGATCCATTTCTTTACGCACCCCGTCCACCCGTAAACTAATGACGGACAATTAATTGCATTTGATGTGTGCCACAGAGGAGCGCAAAGTGTATTATGCTCGCTGCTACAGCAACGTTTTCGTTTTCTCCCCGCAGCCGTATCAGACCGAGTTCAGCGAATTGGATTACGCCGACGTCGATTACAGATCTTACGGGCCGATCAACTATAAAGCCGCGTCGATTATGGCCGCCATGAAGCGCACGAACCGCGCCGACGATAACGTCGGCGAGTGCGACGACTTGCTCTGAACAAGCGCATTTCGCTCTGCTGTGCTGCTGCTGCTGCTGCGAACGTATTTGATTTTCTCATTGTTTTCCCTCTTCTCGTCTTTTTTCTCGTACCCAATCTGCTGTGCTCTCCTTCACGGTCGCCTAATGAAGTCGCATTTTATTACTGCTAACCTCCTACTACCTAATTTATTTCGAATCGAGTGGAGCGGAAGACGAAAGGAATAAGGCATAATTAATTTATTTCTCGTCGATGTTATTCGATCGATTGTAACATAAGCTTTTTAAACGTAACGGATCCAAAAAATGTTTATTGTTAAACACGTAATGAAAAATCATATAGCATAAATACCAAAGAGAAGACTTATTGATAACACACGATATCGCTCAATTCAGAATACGAATGTTTCTTATTAGGTGTTAGTTATTTACATATTTATTTGGTGGTTTTGTAGTTAAATCGGGGGGTTTGATGATGAATGGAAAAAAGAAGCGCCATTCACGATTCGTGCCAAAGATAAGCATATAGGTACATTAAAAGTCACCACAGCGTCGATTTTCAGTTCTCTGAATGTGAATCGCGCTTCTTTTAAGGCATGCACGAGTATTACGAGGAAGATTTTAACAACTGTGACGTCCAAATATTTATATTGTTATTACAATTAGAAATTCTGGGTGTGGTGCTGATACGAAGAAAACAAAACTAACACATATACTTATAACAAAATAAAAAGTGAACTTTTAATACTGACCCAATGTGTATAAATTGAAATCTTGTAAATTTGAAATACTTATTATACATTTATCGAAACAAGAACTATTTGTAACTATATAAAAATCATTCTATATTAATATTGAGAGTAAGTCTTGTTTAGTTCAATTCTAATCGATATCGCTGTATCTATATTGTAGATATTGTATAATAAATTTAATAGGAGTTATTTACTATCGATGCATTTTCATTAGATGCCGCCAGCTTGAATTGCGCGCGCTTTTGCCGGTAGTGTCACGTGACACATCACGTGACCCTTGTGCGCATGGCCTTGACACAATGCGGTTGCCGCAGTCAGCTGGCAAACGCCACGACGATGAACGTGGTAATCGCTGGCGAGTTTTTCGCGCATTAAAACAATGCCCACCACCGCACACGGTGGCTTGAGACGTTCGGCGTGCAATCCGTGTGTGTTAATTCCTTGTGCGTTTGGCGCAATCAGCCGTTTATATTAAAACGCGGCTCTCCACGCCCCGTGTCGACGGACATACAGGTTATGTGTGATGTCGATTGTAACATTCGCGTGCGTGCGTACACAAATTCAATATCGTGATTGACGAAAACTATGCATTTTTTCCACCGCATAACTAATCGGTGTGTTCCGTCAAGGTTTCAAGTCCACGTTGCGACGGCGGCGAGTCGAACGCGGTCGCGTGTGCGCGGTGTTTCCTCGTGCGTCGCGCGGACCTTTGACTCTGCGACGCGCGATTGACCCTATTATGTGCGGCCCGCCGAAAAGAATGCGCTTTACGCGAACGCCAATTAACTGCTAATCGCTTTGTCATGTTGCCAATCGTTTATCGCTCGCGACACCTTTGGCAAACGCGGCGCGAAGGGCCTTGTCGCGGTGGCGGCGCACCGAGTTCGTCGTGACCTTTTGGTGGGCTGACTGGCTGATTCCACTGTAAGTGTGCCTTTGGTTTCACTATTCACGCCTCTGAACTTATTGTTGCAGGGGTATTTTGATTAGAAATCCTTATTTAATTCATCATAAATGTTTGTGTACAACTGTTTACAGTAATGACATTAATATTATTGTGTAATTTCATATGCAAACAGTACTGTGATTGTTTAGTTTAGTTCATTTATTTATGTTTGGGCTTCTGGAGGAATCATGCAATTATATTATTTGCTCAATGTCTCTGTTATGTTTACGTTGGAATACATATTTATCTCATCATGTTTTACTATGATGAACTTATTTTTGGTTGATTTGTTAGTATAATTCTTTGATTGCACACTTGCCAGGTCACCTTGGTGAAACCGGTATTCATGGAATGCATATGAAAATGTGTGAACGTAGCGCTTCCAAATAAATTCATTATTACACAATTTCATCATGTGGGTTAGCAATGAAGTACCAATTAAATAGATCTAGATAACACATAATAGACTATCCCATATCTAATCAGTGTTTATCACTTTATTGAATCCGTTTTTTTTGTTTTGTTTCTTAACTAACATATTTATCCGTAATAGAATTCGACGACGTTCCAGTCGAGAACCAACTCTGAAGAATGTCGGGCGACGCCAAGGAACCGCTGATCGGTGTGATCGACGCCGGTACGCGCACCATCAAATTCTGCGTCTTCAAGGCGAAGCACACCAAAGAGCTGCACGAGTATGCGGTCGACATCAACCCGATCGTGCCACAGGAGGGCTGGCACGAACAGGACCCGGTGGAGATCCTCGACGCCATCCAGCAGTGCATCGCGCAAGTGACGCGACGCTGCGACGTCGCCAATATCGTCACCATCGGTGTGACGAATCAGCGCGAGACGATCGTCGTCTGGGATCCGCTCACAGGCGAACCGTTATATAACGCCATCGGTAAGGATTTCGATAGAATGGAATTCACAGCAATCATGAGGATTGTTTCTTTTGGGTTTTCAGTGTGGAATGACATCCGCACGTCGACGACAGTGGATCAGATCTTGGCGAAGCTGCCGGATAACAACAAGAATCATTTCAAACAAATCTGCGGTCTTCCCGTCTCGCCGTACTTCAGTGCATTTAAGTTGAAGTGGTTGATGGACAATGTTCGCCCGATCCGGCGCGCTGTGCGCAAAGGCACTTGTTTGGTGGGCACCATTGACACTTGGATCATTTGGGTATTCAATTTCTATTTGATCGTCGATTTGTTTTGCTAATTGTAAGTGGAATGGAATTTTAGAATCTGACCGGCGGTCCAAATGGTGGTATTCACATAACGGACGTAACGAATGCGTCCCGCACATTCCTAATGAATTTGGAAACTCTGCATTGGGATCCTTTGCTTCTGCACACGTTTAATGTGACTAGTAAGGTGTTGCCCGAAATTAGGAGCAGTTCGGAGATATACGGGAAAGTGGAAAGTGGCGAACTTAAAGGAGTCACGATATCAGGGGTAAGTGTAACTCTGCTCTTGCTTAAACTTAAAATAATTCCAAGTGATAGATTTTAGGAAATCAACAATCTGCCTTAGTAGGACACAATTGTTTTAATCGCGGCCAAGCGAAGAATACTTATAGGAGTGGTTGTTTTTTATTGTATAATACTGGCACCTCGGTGAGTAACAATTTGTTCACATTTATAATTTCATTCTAAGAATTTGATACTTGATTTCTTTTTCAGAGAGTTCAATCGACACACGGATTAGTGACAACGGTAGCATATAAGTTCGGTGATGGTCCAGCCACGTATGCCTTGGAAGGAAGTGTGGTCGCCGCCGGTGAGGCGTTGAACTGGCTGCGAGACAACATGGGTTTGATCAAGAACGTGCAAGAAGACACTGAATCGCTGGCACAAGAAGTATTTAATACGGGCGATGTTTACTTTGTACCTGCATTTAAAGGGCTGTTTGCGCCATATTGGCGCAAAGATGCTCGCGGGTAAGTTTTTATTTCTTTTCATGGAGTAATTTAGTCAACTGTCGATGTGTCCAACTTTTTAGGATAATTTGCGGTCTAACAGCTTACACTACGAAGAAGCATATTATACGAGCGGCCCTCGAGGCGGTCTGCTTCCAAACGCGGGACATCCTGGAGGCAATGAACAAGGATTGCGGCATTCCTTTGTCGAAGTTGCACGTAGATGGTAAATTGACTACGAATAATTTGCTAATGCAGTTACAAGTAAGTTTTAAAAGTTTATGGAAACAAGTGTGTAGGTAATCGTTTTTTTCACAGGCGGATATTAGTGGTATTCCGGTTTTTCGTTCGCAATCGCAGGACATCACGGCGTTGGGAGTTGCAATGGCAGCTGGACAGGCACAAGGCATCGAAGTTTGGGATCTAAACGCAAGAGACCAGGAACGCGTGCCCAGTGATACGTTTCTTCCTACAACCACCGACGATGGTACGTATTAATTTTCTTGTATTAATATTATTTACTTACTAGTCGATTTGCCAACAGAGCGAAATGCTAGGTATACAAAGTGGAAGATGGCAGTCCATCGCTCCTTGGGATGGGCAACAACCAAAAAATCGCCAGCCATGACAGGTAGATGCATTTTTATTATTAATTATCTCACCATCTTAATATTCTGTTATTATATTTTACAGATGAAAGGTTCAGGCTTTTATCAAGCATACCAGCGAGCTTGTTCCTGATTGGGAGTTTCGGTATGCTGGTACTTGCACTGCATAGACAACAGCATGCACTGTGAAATACTACTGCTACTGCCTAATCAGCATCAGGATATCAACGACAAGTTAATTTTAATATTTCAAGTTTACTAGTCCTAATCAGAAACCAATAATTTTATATTATGTTATTTATTCGCTAAGAACGAACAGAAGTGCAAATGGTTTATGTTAATGTGCTTCTGTATTTAAAGCACTATAGCATAATGAGAATTCTTAGTGACATGAAATTGTGCTTGTGCTCAAACGTATTGTCTTTGCAAGGGATATTTATAAAGAAGATTCTCCACCCACACCTTTGTAATACCTTTATTATTATTTACATTAAAAGGTCGAGCTGATTATAAGTGATTTAAGAAAATCAATGTATACCTTAACCAATTCCTATCTATTTTATCCTATTATATATTATCTTATTATTTATTAAGTAATTAAATTCACATTGTTTTTAAAATTTGTTCGAATACACACTATATATACAAGTTCCAACTTTTCATTTGCAACTACCATAGTAGCCCAAAAGATGACGTGCACAAGTTTGGTGCGAGGAGTCCCGGGTTCGATTCCCGCCGGGGACGGTTCTTTTTCTAAGTGACAAGCTAATTGTCTTCGCTTCAGCTTCCCATCTAAAATACATTGAGCCGTATACCGTATCATGTGCGAGTGAGAGATCACATCGCATATGCATGCAAGGTATATGGCACAATTGAAAAATATTCCAAGTCCCAACTACAATAATAAATAAAACGACCATAAGAAAAACAATGGAATATAATTAATACATCAAATAAAAATACTCAATGCAAAATAAAAGCACAGGTATTACCGCGTAAA
>JARJDR010017663.1:0-48230 GCA_030264135.1 Myllaena sp. GC000078 | reverse complement strand
TAATTTCCACCGCAAATTTTATTAGTTTCACCGCCCCCGAAATTAAAGCCAAAGTTTTGCTGCTAGGTATTTTTCTTTTGCGGATTTCTATCAAGCGGAAAACGCGCCGAAGACGTTTTCGGGGTTTTTCGAGTGGTTGGAGAGGAGAAGTGCACTCGGTCGTTTATCGAGAAAATATTAGTTTTTGCAACGCAAAGTTTTTGCGGGCGTCCTAAGTATTCATATTGCAACGTTCGAACCAAGTCGACGACGACGACGACTACGCTCGAAAGGAGAATATTATGGATATCGTTCCCGCCGAATAATAAAGCCATTTCGCTCTCGCACAACTTACGTCATTGTATTGATATACCCGCGCTTTTCTCTTAGGATCTTTTAGAACGGACGAAAGACGAAGGACGAAGCGAAACGATCCCCGGACTTTGATTGCCGTTTCATGTTTCAAAAGTTGATGCACGTAATAATAACATATCCTTGAATGAAGGAAGCTTCTTCGGGGAAGGCGTAATATTAATCGAAAATCGGCAATTCCGGCGCGGATTTTCCACCGGGAAGAATATTGAAATATGAATCACGAAGCACCGAGCGCAATATTGAATCTGGAATGTGCACCAAGCAGCAGCAGGTATAACTTGACACATAAATCACCCTTGTTGTGGTCCTGCAACATGCCCCGTTTCCCGTTTTATAGCTGAACAGCTTATTGGTTCATATTAAAAATTTCGAATTTCGGCCGCCATGTCACAACTGCCAACTGCCAACGACGCTGGCGTAATGAAAATTTACTATTATTTAAACTTATGTACGACACTACGTACCGTACGTATTATTGATTCGGTTGGCGAATTTTATTTTCGGGCACGAAGACGAGATTAATGAAAACGACTGACTTTTCGCAGCAAGTGATTGATTAAGCTCCTTATTTCATTACTATGATTACGCGTCGTTTGTTATTACCGCCGACGTTTTACAACGGCTTCCTTTTGCATGCAACAATAAGAAGTACATTCGGTTAGCACATATGATATCAGATCGCGTGCTACGCATATTTTTAACCGCCTTGACCTTAGCACGCAGGAAAATTTCGGATGGCCGGAAAAAAATCAATGACATGAATCATTTTCGAACCGCGGTAAATAATTAAAGCATAAATAATCAAAGAAATGCCCACGAGGAGGGTAAAACGATTAAAATTGATAAGAAAATAAATAAATAACTAAACAAACTCGGACGTGGACGCGGCACACCGAGCTGTTCACATATGCTACCGGCGCGCTCATTTCCGATGCTCGTTGAGCACTTAAATAATTAATGGAAATTTGCGTAGTCCTACATGTTTCCTCCTCGCGCTTATTACAGCGAGCGAGAAGAAGCGAGAGTTCAGTGGGCGCCACAAGGATATTAATCATAAAATACGAGCAACAACCCTTTTGCTTAGTTCGTTCGTTGGTTCGTTCGTTCTCTTTTTGCTTATGGCGAGGATGGGGAAAAGGGGAAACGGGGGTATTACATAACACACATCAACATTCCATCGCGTCGTCGCTTACCAACTCTTTCCGGTTGCGCGGCTACTTACGCACAAACTGATTAATAATAAATCAACGACGAAATAACCGAATACTCGATGTCTCTTTCCCGGAGGGCGCGGGCGGAGGGTGTTTCAACGTTTTCGTGTTTAATTATTACTACTCGCATGCGTTATGCGTACTTATGTTGTATGAAAACGTTAATTCTATTGTTGCGCCTCGCACCGCAGAACGAATTTGAATACATACATTGTTTTAAGATTTATGCCATGTATATTGTAAATGAATTCATGTCAAAGTCTTATTAATGTTTCGCGGCGGGCGCGCACGGTGAACGGTGATTATTCGCAGGAGCATAAATAATTTTAATAAGGCTCGCTCTCATGACAAAAACGCATTCATAATTTAATCTTTAATCGTGATTGTCAAATGCTACGTAATTAACGCCATATTTACCTATTTGCTTTTATGATTAGGTCCTAAGTAATTTCCAACATAATAATTATTGTTATTATAGATATTACTGTTGGTAAGTGCTTATTAGAAATATTCGTCCGTCGCATCATAATATTCATTACTAACGCAATCCCGGTTTGAAATTTAATCAAGTGAACAGCGATTGAAAATTAATCACCACCGATGTAGCCCACACTGCAATCAATACTTATTGTTAGTGTATTTCGAACCGACGGCCATTAATGCCGATTAGCTAAATAGATTACCGCCGAAATTCAAATCAATCGCAAACAAATCCGATCGCGCTTCAATATTGTTATAGAAAATTGCCTTTTGTAAGACGATTCCCCTTTCCGCGCGCTTTGGGCATCTGCTGCTTCTTTGCTTCGTTTGGTTGATGGTGGTTTGGGGGTGGTGGTGGTGTTTGCATCGTTTTCCTTCCCCCTGGCAGATTGTTTGCGCATGCAAATGCCGCTTGGCGCGCCGTGGTGGTGCAAATCGTCTGTTGTTTATTATAACAACTTATACATTACACAACACACGCAGCAGGACGAAGGACGAAGGAAGACGTGCTGGCGATGGTGGACCGAGCAAATCCGTCCCGTTCGTCCAAGAGTGAAGGGGGTGTTTTCGATGTTTGTTGATATAGGACGGTGGTATAACGATCACCTCCCCCGCTCTCTCCGTCGCGCCGAACGGCATCAAAAGAAGATGGGATTATGCAAAACACGAAAATGTTGTTTACTATCATATTCGCACTAATCCAAAGTATTTCAAATTTTCACACACATCTAAATTGAAATTGAAATTGAAGTACTTTCTCCTACAGGCGAAAAGATGAAGGACTCCTTTAATTCAATTCGATTCGATTCGATTCGGTCGTGCGATATTTTCCTCCCTGGTTCATAAATACCATCCCAGTGGTCATTCTTCCTTCTGGGGACGAGGAGGACGAGGAGGAGAAGGAGGAGAAGGACATTGGTGTAATGGGAACGACGAAGGCGGACGTGCTCCCATATGTGCCGCAACTTAAATTGATTTCATAAGAGTCCTTATTCTCTTTTCGTTTTCGTCCTTTGCTCCGAGTGAAAATGATATTAGATGCTCCTAATTGAACCCGTGGCAAAAAATAATATTCTACTTGTAAATAAGCACCTTTTCGGATTGTTTAACCCGCCGCCGGGGCGCGCGCGGGGGTAAATCGGGGTCGAACACCGATTAATCATCCGCCGGCGAGTTTTTCCTCATGACTTTGCGACTAGCGAGCACCGGCAACGTGGGCCAACGTGGGGCGAGGATGTAAGTAAGGACAGACGCCTTCTGCTTTCTGCACTGCGCATTAAATCATTAGCCGGGCGCGAGCAACTGATTAATAACCAACCATCCATCATTTGCGCGCGTGCGGCGTCGGAGTTGAAATTTTACTATCGACCGCCCTCGACGTCCTCCAGGACGAGTCATTCAGTGTTGAGTGATCCTCTGGTTAAAAAATAATGCGTGCATTGTTCTTTCGAGGCTTGCATGCAATAAGGGCGAATGGTATCCGTGCCGGCGCATAAATAACCATCGCACAGCGCAACACAAGAAGACGGGGAAGCGAGGGCAAGGCGGCAATGGAGTGCTCAAACCCCGGCTGAGCAATCGGCTAGATCCAATTTAATCTTGGCACATTGGTCGGGAGGTCGTTGTCGACAGTGTGTACAGCTCTTAGCTCGAATGCGCCTCATAAAACTACTAGCGGGCGTGCAATCTACAAGTCGCTCACAATCAGGCGCCAAGGAGAAGATGATTTCTTCACTCAGTCTTTTCTCTTTTCTCTTATTTGACTAGATTTCAACTTTGCATAACTTATCAGTTATTAAAAATCGTTGTTACTAATATTCAAAGGTTTTTTAAAAGAATTACTAACATTAATTGGTGAAAATTGTGGAAAACACATGGTATATGAAAAGGCGGAGGTGAAAGGAGCACTTTGGAGATGAAACCGGCTGCTAAACGCTTGCACCTTTCGACACGCGGTGCTGCGCGTTTCACGCTGTTTCGATCTATTCACAATGTACCACTCCGCCCCCGCAGTGCAACGAAAACAACAACAGCGCATCGATTGCAAATTCAATGAATACACAAATGCACGCCGATTACATGCAAGTGGATTAGATGCGCGCCGGGGTCCTTTCTAATCTCATGCATTTGTATTCCGCTTGATTCTCTTTTCTACCATAGAAACTATCCTGTAGCACATAAGTTTCCACTAGACATCACCGTTAAAGTTACTAATTTTGAATAATTAAAGATGGCCTTCTTCCGTCAATGACAAGGAGGCAACATTGGCAACGCTGCACAAATGCGACGCTTTTAACTTAACGTTGTAGCAACGAATTTTGAGGTTAGTTGGTCTCATGCCGTTGTGCGTTGCTCGTGCGTGATAATTAACATACTATAACGAGATAACATTAATAGTGAATGTTCTAAAGACCTGGGAGCGATTAAACGACGCGATTAACGCGAAAGGAATGCAGTGATAACAATGCCAGCGGTTGGGGAACGACACAAGGTGAGCCCTCCTTCTGACAATAAGCATGTGCCTCATGTGCTATTATAATACTTGTCGCTTAAAACTGGACGCATTGGACGTTCCGCAGCATTCGCAATTAATTGATAACGTGGCGTGTGTTGATTGTACCCATTTTGCCAACCATTGATTTAGTTTTGTATTCAACAGGTTTGCTGGACCTCTTGTGGGATACACATGCATCTGCTAGATGTTAATTTGCCAATAATTGGGCGACACCCTAAACTCCCACACTCCACACTTGTGATAATATTGGTTGTGAACATTTACATAGGCCTCAGGTGGTTCACTTTGCTGCAGTGCCAGAGGATAACATTCATTCAAGGAAGAACTTATGGTGGACTCTGGATTTACTCGAATAAGTTACATTTTGTGCTCTGTGTTGAGAATAGTAGTGAAGTATAGACAGCAGGAGTATCATATGTAGTGATTTAGTAGGACAATTCAGTTGTGATCTAGTGTGTGAGAAGTGATCTTCAATGATTTGGATAGTGTTCACGTCGTCGGCAGAGCATCAGTTGTTCAAGGCAATGCAACAAGGCAGAGTGAGTATACAAGTACATACTTCTAAAGACATTTCTTATTGTTAACTTCATTTTCAAGCAATGTTTGATTTCTTTTCTAGATCGCAGACACTTCTACATTGCTATCACTGCTATAAGTGAGTCAATTTTGATCTACCATGCAAATACCCACACACAAGATACAGCATATCAGTATATTTAAGATGTTCTTAAAATATCAAGCACGGATTTGCACCGGCTAAGTAATCTGCGTTAATATGCAGAGGTCTAGTCGAGATTGCTTTGGGGTGGGATGGGCGTTTTGTGATGGTTGCAATACTACAGCCACTACAGCAGTCTGTTTATGCATGCAATGTGTATGGTTTCTCCGGCGTGCAACAATGAAACTTCATGGCGCACCTTTCGACCGTAGGCGAACAATACACGCGGCGGTGTTGGATTAAAACTTTACTGCGCTTGCGCTCTCTGAGCGCATATGGAAGCCGCACAATTAGCGCTTTTGTTGCGCGAAATTGGTTGATAAAAGCAGACGGCTCCGGCACCGGCACCGGCTCTGCATAATAATAATTAATTGATAATCATCGTTATAAATTTCGAAGGTTACGATAATGAGGCATGGATTTGAAAAGAACGCGTCCATTTTCACCAAATTTAATTACCGCGCGCATATTTGTTGATTAATCATGCGATGAACACATAACAAATCGCTCATTAAACGAATGACTGATAAAAAAATAATATGAATGGCAAAAAAATCGCAATCATTACATCGCGAATATTCATCAATTCATATTGTGGCCGTTGCTCGTGCGTGTCGATACAAACGCACATTAATCTACATAATGGACCAATTACGGCTGCCTTTTCGGATAAAATTACCCACGACAATAAATTAATTACGCTCGTTGTTGTGTTGTAAAAAACTGCTCCAATGTTGTGCATTTAATTTAATTTTATTACTTTATCATTGGCTAAACCTAAATAATTTTGAATTCCGTTTTTTCCGTGTTGCATTTTACGCGAGGGGTTTTGGTTTTAGTTGCGTTTTACACATTTCAAAACGACATGCAATAGGTATGTACATTGCCGGCATAGATTAAATGCGTTATTGCCCTTTAAATAGCATGTAATTTCGCATTTTGCATTACGTGCGTTATTGCCAATGGCGTTGGCAGAGCGCGGGGGCGTCGTGGGTACATTTGTTGCGTTTTACATTTCGCATGCGCTGTCGTAATTCGAACGCATTAATACTGTTTTAATTTCGTAGCATGTGAGCTAGCACATGGGGTACGTATGGCAACTACCCCGTGCATATAATTCCGGTGTGCGTACGTATATTTTAACAAATTGATATGGTAGTTGGCGGTTGCTGTTTCCTCGTGTGCGCGGAATGCGCAAAAACAAGTGAAATGTTATGTATGAACTCCCGAATTACCATTGCGCGCATATCATTACCTTTACATTGAAATTTTAATTCATATTTTAGGAAATTAATAAATTTAACTTGAGGGAATAATGTCATACTTTATTGTCACTTTAATCAAGAAGAGTTTATTCTATAACAAGTGAGGAATAACGCATATTTCGCATGAGTGGACGTTCAACGAAGGTTCCACGAATGCGAAATAGTTATTCCTCATGTGTTTCAGACTATACTTTTTCTACGACTAATATATATTAGTCTATTGCATAAAGTAATAATTAGATTATTTTGAGTGATCTGAAAGGTGTTGCTATTTGCCACCAGAGGCTGATACTTGTACTCATTTCGTAACACTATGACGGAATGAGAATATTCTCACACGGCGATTTCATTTCGTCATCCAATGACAGAATGAAGTCGTTCCTTATCCAAAATCGATACGGGAATTGTCATTTTCCGTGATAGTCGTAGAAAAAGTAATATTATCGCATGTGTCCATTTTTATAAAGGTTTATTATTTATATTTATAGTTGTATTTAATTTTAGCTTTCCTTTATATTATTTTATTTTCTTTTCTTTTTTCTTTCTTCTTTCTTCTTAGTTGTTAAAATATAAAGGAAAGCTAAAATTAAATACAACTATAAATAATAATAAACCTTTATAAAAAATGGACACATACGATAATATTATTTATAGTTGTTTTTTGATTTTAGCTTTCCTTTATTTATTTTTCTTTTTTCTTTTTCTTAAAATTGTGATTATCAATCAAAAACTAATAACATTAAAAAAGACTGAAGAAGATCAAGAAGATCGAAACCGGTCGCAGCAATAAGAAAAAAGAAAATAGAAACAAGAAAAATAAATAAAGGAAAGCTAAAATCAAAAAACAACTATAAAGAAAGTAATGTTTCATACGACTATTTATTTGAATTTTAAGTAAAACTTAAATTTATAATGACTACGTTGAGGTTTAATAGATACAATTTGTTTAATTTGAAACTTAGACACCACACGATCGAAACATGTCGAACAAATTGCACTCGCACGCATTGGACGCGTGCATATATCAAATAGCGAGCGCGTGGCGGCTTTATCAATCTTCGAACCGCATCGCGAATGCGCAACATTGCATATTGAATTTCTTCAATTTCGTCGAAACGAACGACGACGCGCGCTAGCTCGCTCGACAAATATGAATGAAATATGACGACGATTATTCTACGTGTACAATAATCGTACAAATGCATGGGGCGCGCTCTGCCTCGGCGCAGTACATGAAAGTTGTAGTATTACAACGACGACGATGGCGCCGTGGTGCTGCAACACCTTGCAATAAACGTAGTGGTAGTTTGGGTCGTAGCACTGGAGAGACCTTTCGAGTGAAATATACGATGAGAGGCACTACGCCCGCGCGCTCTTCCCTTTAATATCACCAACTCGCCCGCGCTCTGATATTATATGGCACTAGTTCAAACTGCATTACGGCTATTTTCCTATACATTTTGTGCGGAAGGACTATTGAATTCGTCGAAATGAATAGAGCGCATGTGGCCGTAATGTATGCAGTTTGATCGATGGACGAACGCCCTTGCATCGATTCTTTCTTTCTTGCGTGGTTTGCAGGATCTTAGAAAACTTGGCATAATTTAGAAACACTTTAGTGGCGAGGGGGGGAAGAGGCAGAGGAAGAGGGCACATGTGCATAAATTTCATTTATTTCACTTTTCTCATGTCTAATTTAATATATGCGTCGCTCAGTCACTCTGCAGTCACTCTCAGGCCATCATTGAATTTACATTTATATAGGGCCGACCGACGCACGATGACAATCGTATGCGTGCGCCCACAAAGCGCGGCGGCGAACAGTAGCGCGTCACCCACTCATTACTTACACCCCCGAAATTGGGCGGTTCGCGCGCGCATCTTTATGAACCAGTAAGTGCCCTAGAAACGGAATTGATTTCTAATGAATCTGCGCTTCCTTATGTTAAATTCGAAAATGTTCTTTCGGGGGAGAATGGAGAATTGTGAAAGAGTCCAGTGTGGAATTGGGGAATTTTTTGGTATCATTACGAAGGCGTTATATATCCGTCGTCCTCGTCCGGAAGAAAGAGTATTCATAACGTCGCGTCCGTCCTGTCCGTCCGTCCTAACGACGTCATTTGTATCGTTTCGTTGCGTCCAACAACTCTTGGGTCACACACAATACGCCACCATAAAAAGCCTTCCCGTCCTCCGCCCCAGCAGGAAGAATTCTGCTCGGTCATCGCCTTCGAATTCACGTTTTTCGAATACGATTTGCATTTGGGGAATAATAGCAAATTAAACAACTATTTAGGCTATAAGTAATCCACCTACGTACAGAGCGAGAGTGGGACAGGCGTGTAACATCATTAAGGATCCGGCTCTTAATTAATCAGAGCCCGCTAATTGAAATAGTTTTGTTGTTATTTAACGTGTGCGCGGACGAGAGATGCTCGATGCTTGATTACCTTTGCACCCTTGCGCACACAAACGGATGCAAAGGACAAAAGGGCGGCGAGAGAAGGATAACGCCCGCTTAAATCCAGCTTTATTTCAATATCGAATGAATAGCAGCAGGAACGGAGGACCAGACGCGCACAGCTATGCTAACATTCGCGTTCGTTCGCTTGGATGGCAGAAGGGACACACGGGGAACCAGGAGCATCCCGAAATTAATTAGACCGAAAACGACGACGTGTGTGAGTGTGTAGGCGCAGGTAGCAGAAGAAGGATCTAATGTTTGGTCGCGCAAATAACCAACGCATTCGCACGTATTTGTTTAGCCATTTGCGTAATTTATTCGATTTGATTGCAATCGCCCAAGTTTTGATGAAGCGGTCGGGGGATGGAATGTATCCAAGACATTTATCCCGTGGAATGTGGCGCAACTGCACACTTTGCGAAGATGATACTGCCTGGATGCGTTTAGCGCGCAGTTCACACCATAAGCTGCAAACGTCTTGCGATAACGTTTAATTAAACTGCGCAACTTGTCGAAATTCTCTGCGAATTGCGCGCTGTGGAGCTTTATTTATTAAATTTCAACGATTATTTCTTAATTTGTTGGCAATTTGCTTCGTTCTTTCACAAGTTAATTTTTTTATGTTGAAAATGTGGTTTTTAGTAAATTTTAATTGGCGAGAAAATCCCGCAGTCAATATTAACATAAATTTGATATTTCAAGATGCGAATGCAATGAAGCGGGCGGGATTTCCTTTGAAATCCTTAATATATTTATGCGCCCTCCTCCGCACCGCGAACGATATTTACATACCGAAATATTCCGCGCGTTGCTCGCACATTCGCACCTGGTTTTATTTCAATAGTTTGCGCGCCGTCGATTTAATAGAAACTGCTTTGCTGCTGCGGGCGTGCATTCGGTTTTGGTGGTTTTGCGCGGCGGATAAAATTTAAATATTAATATTGCGCCTTCCCCATCGGCAGAGTTCTCGTTCTCGTCCTCGTCCTCGTCGTCAATGTGTGTAAGTTTAAACACCGCGCAAACATATTTCCGTCTTTCCAAGCAGCCGCGGCATTCCGTTCAGGTATTAGTTTGGCGTGTAGTTGCGCTCGTCAGCAGCGTATTTATAAATATTTAAATTGGACTTTAATCGGATCCGCACGCGATAAACGCGGCCACATATATGAGTATGCACAGGTGCGCGCGCGCCAAGCACCTCTTTGTATAGGCTTTGTTTATTCACCAGCCACGTGAAATTCTTTCTTCTTCCATATTGTGGAGTTGATGTTTTTTTCTTCTCCGAATACATCGATCGACTCTTTGTTTTATTTCGATACATGTATGTAATATTCAGGGAGGTTATTACATTTCCAGTCGTCCACCGCCCCCCTTCGCATCACTATCGCATTATTATGTGGGACGGGGGCGGCATTGCAAAGGACAAAAAGGGTTTGTTTATCGAATGCAATGCAATTTCGGTGCGTTTTTCACCGCCCGCCGCATTACCAGAGCGTATTGATTTTTGTGCAATTTCACTTCACATCTCCGAGGCGCATTATCTATTCAATTTAAAATTCGATTCGATGCGATTCGCTGCGTCGACAAACGTTTGTAATTCCGATATGTTTTATTTTATTCAGCGAAAATAAATCGGAAAATAAATTATTTTATGCACGAGGCGCTCTTTTATGTGTGAAATTATCCATCCAACGCAGCGCCAAATGTTGATGATAATGATGATGATGACGAAATCATTGAAGCGATTATAATTCATTCGAACCGTTTGCTATGTGGAAATTTAATGTTTTATCACATTATATGTGGATAATTTGAAATTAAAACGAAAGTAAACACACGCTTGCTGTGATATAATTAATGGCAGTGGTAATCATAATAATAATGTTGATGGGAATCGGTAATATTTTTTTCGTATACATTTACGCTTGTTGTTTACCGATGCGCACTTTAGTAATATTGAAAAACAAGCGCTTGACTTGGGCGTTATCATTATTATCCCCCGCATTGCTTTTATTGTTTTTATTCCGTTCCGTTTTTGAAAATAAAAAAGTGGCTCGTAAACGGCGCATTAAAAAATTATGAATTTATGCACTGCGTCAGGTTGGTGGCACGGCGCGGTGACATTGATGCGGAAAAATAGCGCACGAGCGTAATTTTAACGGTTCGATGTAAATTTTCGAAAACGTCATAAAGAATTTAATTAAATGTGTTGCGCGAGAGAGCCTTTTATTGCCTTTCAACTATTTATAACGGCCAACGTACGCATGCATGCACGCACCGAACACAATATTGCAATTTAATATTAAATTAACTTTTATACGGTATATTTTAATTTTCGATATTGTTGCGTTATTCACTCTATGGGACGCTCTTAATGTAATTAATGTTTAGTACCTATTTACTACAAAATCATGCAATTGACAAGGATTTGCTGCCGTTTTGTGCCTCCCAAAATTTTACGACGGGTACCTAATGAGTTTTAATGACTTTAACAACCGATGATTGTGCGACGACATCTCATCGCGACCGGCGCCGGCGCCGGACGGCGTTGGAAAGTTTTTAATCAAACTAATTACTTTACGTCCTTTCACGGAAAGGGTTTCTGGTGAATGGGCACGACGCCGACAGATGCGGGAGGGTGGGTTTTATTTTCGTCAATGATAAAAATCCGGATATATTATTCTGCGACTGGAAAACAAAGGAATGCTTTCTAATGACATGGACATTAATAATTCATACGTCGTTGCGCGACAAATTCAATCACGTTCACGTTCTCATTACCATCTTATTAATAGAGCGTCGTCGCTGTCGGCGCCGGGCGCGCGCGCTCTTAGTGTGATTGCGTGCCGCGAATGAATATTAACGTCGAATTATTTTTACAACAATGCGTGCGACAGCGTTTTGCGGTCGCTTTCAAAGCACCATTTTTATATTTTATACGCGGCTCACTTTTATTTCGCAGTAGTGGTGGTGGTGGTCGGTCTGGTAGTAATGTTTTGTTCCTCGAAATATTGCCACCAGCCAGCCAGCATTATCCTTTTTATATTTTTTGTTTGTTGCGCGAGTTTGTTCGCTCGTGCGTTCGTCCGGCCCGGCCGGTCCTTTCGTCCTCTTCTTGCTGAGTAGCAGAAAGAGAAACGTTGTAACGGGGTGTTTTTTTTTTGTTGAGAAGGAATGGAGGAATAAAATTCGCATGGGCGCGTGCAAGCGTGAACTCTAATCCTGCGCTTTTTGTTTTCGCCGCACTGAACGAGTAAGTGCGTGGGGTATAAGTTAAAACGAAAAATTTAAATAAAAAGACTCGCAAAAATAGATTAGTGGCTTGAACTGTTGTTTAATAATAGACAATTACGCCAATTAAAACAAAATATTCATTTGCTCGACGCGACGTCTACGATGGGACGCGCATTGGTTGATTGTGAGATTTGGAAATTGCATGAATAGCAATTAAATATTCATTTTGTGGACACGGATTTGTTGAAGATGGGGTCGTCTGGGCGACAGATGACGAGCGCGCAAGATGTGGGGGAGGAATGTTACTACACTTGGAGGGGAGTTGTAATTTGAAAAGGACACGGTCATCACGAATTGCATTGCATCCGCGCGCCTCGTATTTGCGATGATAAGCCCTCGCTTCTTAAAGGGGGAGAATTAAAAAAATACCGAGTATTCACACAAAATTACTATTGCAAATTAAAATTCATTCAGACTATTATCGTTAGGTAGGAAATTTTCCAAAATAACAACAGAAATTCATATTATTTTAGTGTTTATTAATTTTTAAAGAAGTGTTGTGAAAGACTCGGTTGGGAAATGTAGTAAAGAGCAAATAAAATCGGTGCAGTCATTAAGACGTCGTCACTGCAAAGTCCTCTTGGGTTAGAAGGGGGGGATGAAGAAAATGAAGCAACCGAGGGATGACGTGGACGATGGCGGGCTAACGGCTATTAAGTCGAACATCCGTTCAGTGATTTCCGCACATTTGCTCTTCCTCCCTCCCCGCTTAACTTTTTTACTCCTCATTTCTTATTCCTCCCCCTCATCCATCCCTCTTTCTGCGTGCGCAGATGACGTCCACGTCGACGTCATGATTGCCCATGATGTAGTGTGCAAAATCCAGCCAGATTTGTCAAAAATTACCTAATTTAAACCTCATGGTGATAAGGAAAAAGGAAAAACGAGCAACTTAAATAAAATCATGTTAGAATGAAAATTTTGAGCTCAAAATCCGTATTTAATCCCCGTTTCCGTTGGCTTCGGTTCGATGTCCGATAATGTCGCGCTCCACTGCGCACCAAGAGCGATGAAGAAGGACCCTCTACCATCGCCGCCGTTGCCGCCGTTGCCGCCGCCGCGGCGCTTCTAATAACCTAATTACGATCGTCGTAACATCGCAAACAAGCGTCCGTCCGTCCGTCCGTCGCGTCCGTCGTCGTCTTTTCTTCTCGTTTTTCCTGCGCCACGCAATGAAGAGGAAAACTTTGTGCAAAATTTTTCGGCAGCGGATTTAAACTTTTCTCCCACCCCACCCGGCGCAGATGATTTTTAATTGCAAAGCATCACAGCGCGCGCCCGATCGATTTTAATCAAACAGCATTATAATTGTCGAATGAATTGCAAATGCATAACGATATAAAATGCAAAACTTTTTTCATAATTGCGTTGCGTTGCTGATTATTATTATTATTGAGCGTTTACACAACATACCGACGGTTGTTTAACATATTGATTGAAATGTTTATCGTGCAGCTAGTAGTTGCATATTAATATCAATCAAATTCAGATTGGGGGGCAACCGCACATCGAAACAGTTTTCATTGCTGCGCGCGCGTCAACGTTGCGCATTGGGGAACAATATAATACTCAACACTATATTATATGGGGGTGGGTGGTGGTGTATTTGATGTTGTTGTTTTGCGCGTGAAATGAAGCGCAAAGCACGAATTAAAATAGAAACTTTGGTGGAGGCAGACGTGTTGCATCGATCCGGAGCACCCATCATCATCAGGGAGGGGGTGTGAGGGTAGCGAGGGAAACATCAGGAACACGGAAAACTCGGCAGCTCGAAGTGGATAAAGATGGACGAGTGACGTGTGCGTGTGTTGAGATTCCTCCGAAATGGAAGGGAAGGGGTGGCGCATATTAGGCTGTGTTTCAGACACATCTCCCTCACTGCGGGAAGCAAGGGGTGGGCTATATGTTTATATGTATGTATACATTTCGTCCTGTCATTCACAGCGCCCGTTATTAATTCACGTCCTGTGCGCTTGAGTGTGTAATGTAAATCAGACGAATTGTACGTATTTAAGATTTGTTGATGAAAAATATCGCAGCGAATCGATCACAAATTCAATCACAATCAATTCCAACTCGTACACTTTTCACCTTTCAATTTCGCCGCGCAAATAGATCGACATGTCTCCTCGCCTCATCGTGTTGTAATGCATACTTATACGAATAATAATAATAGTGGTGGAGGCGGCGGGCGCCGTATCGACATGCCTCTTCAATTTCCAAATCCGATCGCGACGAGTGGCGGAGAGCGGCGGCGCCGGCGCCGAATCAGAATCAGGACAAACACAATTGACGTGCGATGCGCATATGATGATGACTTGCGATGGCCTCTTTGCAGCCTGCGCCCGACGGGGTTGAATTATGCTGTATTTTATACCGTCGCCTGATTTCGACAAACGCATCCCCGATACCAGATCCCATATGCAATGCGCATTGAATTTGCAAGCGTGATCAATACGCCTTGCGCGTATTAACATAATACTATTCCTCCGTTCGTGCAATGCGCAATCGGAAGGTAGAGAGGAATTATACGTAAGATTTCGCACGGCAAAAATTTCGAAATATTTCCTCCGTTTTCACTCAATACGATCATAGATAGACGCGCGACGACATTGATCGATGAATACAATTTCGCCACTATCAATCTTATATAAGACTGATTCTTTTCCACTTTCATATTTTGCAAGTTTTTCCCCGGTGGTTGATGAGAGAAAACCGAAACCAGCGCTGATGAGAATTGATCTAATCACCACATCACCAGTTTTATCAGCATGTTCTCCGGGAGAACGGTTAAGATGCTTCTTAATTTCCATAACATTCTTCTTATGGCGATTATAATTCAAAATTCATCGTAAATCCTTGCCTCCTGCGCCGCCAATGAGGGGGGAAAGTTTCTGTATAATTAACAACATCTGTTTGTACCATTACGGCCGGAGCCCGCCACGTTTCCAGATAATTTCAGCGCGTGGTGTGCGCCGCGCATTCGATAGTATTCGTTATCTCTTTGCGCGGCCAAAAGGAACAAAGGCGTCGTCTCCACCCCTCCTCCCAACACTCCTTCCTCCTCCGCCCGAAACAGGGCGAAGGAGGAAACTTTTTCGGCCTGCCGGCAAGAAGGAGGGAAAGAGAGGGAAAAGGCGACTTCCTTTATTTCTATATCTGCATTCCGCAGCTGACTCGAACAGATTTATGCCAGATTTGAGAATTTATGGGGCGCTCGCGCCTTTTGCATCTTTACCTCCGCGTCCTTTCGAAACGCGCGTTTCGTGCGCTCCTTCGTTTCGTTCGCATCCTGTCCGCGCCCGCGCTCGCGTATATCAAATAAGCAATTCACCTTAAACGCAACAACAATGGGCTCAATAAGGGAGAAAGGCGCCGAAAATGCCAGCGCCCGGATGCGTTGTATTTTCTTCGGCTCTCTGTGTCTGTACACAGTCGATTGGTGTGTGGGTTGTAGTGGAGACTTTTGGAAGAAAGGGTTGCATTTTAAAATACCGGAAACGTGCCATCTGTTTCGTATCGCCGTGTATGTTGCTGACGCTGTCCTCTTCTCCTCCTCCTCCTCCTCCTCTCGCAAATGATTTATGATTGGGGGTAATTTTTAAGAAAATACCTATTTCTTCGAATCATAAATAAATTCGGACATATGCGCACGTAATTAATCATTTACTATTAAATTTATTCGAGATTAGAGGAAAAGGAGGTGGAGGACGACGAGGAAAGGGTTGAAATTCATTGCGCGTACAGGGCTTTTGTTTACCGGGCAGTTATGCTTTTTTCTTTGCGCCATCGGCATCGCGCCGTACGTAGTTTACGGCCTTTTGTGCTGCTGCCGGCGCTGGCACGGTGATTATTACGCCGTAATTGCTAATTCGTAATGCTAATTAGCGCGCGCGGACGGGCGGGCGGGGCGGGTGGTGCTGCAGCTAGGGCCGTGTGTTTTCATAATTTCCAATTTTACTTCCGACCGCAGCACACAGCACAGCGCAGCAAGCGCAGGAATTTGTTCATAGCGCCACGACTTTCATAAATTATTTAAATTTGTAATGTATGAAAGTACCAAACCAACCAACCAACCAACCACCTCACAAAGAAGAAGTAGAAGCATTTTACGAGCGGAAAATATTACAATTAAGTAAGTAATATTCGCGTCGGCGGCGTATTCTTTAATCGAAATTTATCTATTTCGCCATTTAATGGCTGGAAAGAAAATTAAACAAGTTTCATTACATGTGAAACTTTTAGGTGTGGGCGAGGCGTGGTGGACGAGAAAGAGGAACGCGAAGAACGGAGAAGAGGTCTATTTATGGTAAATTTTGCAAATATAGCCCCGCGTAATTTTCCTTTCGCATTCATGCGGCGGGGCGAGAGAAGGAGTATAAATCCGATTTGGCATGCCAGAAGGTCGAGTCCTCAGCACGACGACGGAGGCGCCGGGCGGCCGCAGCGCATGTCCATGAATAATTTATGGACACTAGTTAGTTTCGATTATAAGAAGAGAGCGCACGCCAACGCCAACGCGCGCGTGGCGGAAAACTGCCAACCGCAACGAAATTACGCTCTCTGCGCCAACTCGATGATGACAACGATGATGACAAGATCGAGATGAATCGCATTAGCATCATTTTAACATCGATAAAACTATAATTTCTCTCTTCCCTTCCCTTTGGCGTCTTTCCTCGTCACCGCGCAGTCATAAAACGAATTCCGAATTAATTTCATTTCGTTTCCTGCTTACCTATATGCTTGCTTTTTTTCCCTTGTCGTTTTTTATTTCAATTTGACTGAAAAGCAATAAAGTTTGCAAAGAGGTGGCGGTCACGCACGCCCCGACGACAACGTCTCGACGTCGGCCTAAATAAGATTTATTCCACGATCAACGGCAGCGACACACGCACGCGCGCACGCACGCCCCGTAAGATAATGTATTTACTGTATCGCGCATCTACGGAATCGTTCGCTTCCGCACTTCCGGGCGAGCGCCCGCCGCCATACGCATAAGTTGGGTTTGTCAACGTCGTGGCGGGCGGGGGCAGAGGCGAAATATAAAGAATTGGATTAGTTGTCGGGCGCCGAGTTCCTCGCCTGCTACTACTACGCATATTGTGAATATACTTTACGTCAGATTTCCTTGGCGTAGTCCTGAGTCAGGATTTCTCGGATAGTTGAGTGGAAAAGCTAGTTCTTTATTTCAATTTTAATGCGACATAATGCGAAGGTGAAATATGTCGCCAAAATAACCTCAACCTCATGCATATGCATAATGTATGCCGGACCTAGTAATAATGTTATCAACATCGTAAATATTTAATCGTTAATTAAAATATCCAAATATCCAATGCGGGGAGCGTATTCTCGAGATGTGTGTTTACATCCATCCATAAATGGTGGTTTTATATTCAATTTTTACGCATTCTTTTGCTGCTTCGGTCATAAACAATTTTACGTTTCTTGGGATTCATCATACATGAGCGAAATTGTTTGTTAATTAATCATTCATATCGTTTTTTGCGGATGCGGGCGAATATTGAATGTCATGCGCAAAAGTTTTTTAATAACCAAAAGGACATTCGATATTTAATATATGTATATATTACGGGTGTATTATGTTGACATAAAAAGTTATTTATTATAACGAGATTAAATTGCGAAATTTCGACTGGGTGAGTGGGTAGGTGATGCGTGGGTGGGGGGGAGGGACAGGAAATTTAAAAAAATATTCCCCGCGCCCACAAACTCTCTCTTTTCGATGATGAGAAAACTTTATGTCCTCATAATTCATTTATGCGCCTCCGAAAACATTTTTTATTGTCCTAGATATTTATTTTCACATATTAAATCTCCGTTTTAATTTCGTATATTTCAAACACTATCGTTTGGCGTGGAAAATTAAAAAATGTAGCATCGAATCGATTACGTTTGCGCACGGGTCGCACAGAATTTATTAATGATTTTATTTCCACGCCATGAATCACCAAACTCAAAATGTTCATTGCCGAATCTAATATCAAACAATGCTCCCTTTCGCGCGCGCGCGCGCTGCTCATTTTTATGCGCGTTGAACGCAATAAATTGCGCGAAATTTTCTTCGAAGGAAGAAGGAATGGTTAATCTCTTCATCTTTCCAATCCTCGCGCGAACGCGACGCGAACTTTATGCGATGCACTTAATCATTAAACGGATTCTTCCGATCCGCCGTGTGCTGCGCGAGTATTATCTGTGCGAGACTGATGGCGGCCGAGCAGGAAGCAGGCGAAGAAGAGAGGTGATGGAAGAGCAAATCGAAGGAAATAGTAGTCGGCACACCGGTAATGAACGAACGTCTCGCCGACTGAGCAGCTTTGAATTAAGTTCGCCTGCGAAGGGTTTGAGCGAGAGGGCGTGTGTGTGGGTGGAGGTCCGGGCAATAGGCGGAAATCGAGCCGAGAGCAGTACGGAGACTAGGGGTTGCGAGTAAGTTTTAGTGATGATGATAGTAGGATAGTAGTGATTCGGCGTGCGCGGTTTGCTCGAAGCAAACACATCCTCGCGATGTTGGATGGAGGATTCTAAATTACGCCACGCATCCGCTGTTTCCTTCGCTGATGACGCCGACTCCGACGTCGATGACGTTGTTGTTGAAGTCGTCCTTCATTTAAATTTATATTAAGTAACCCCATTTCCAATCAGTCGGGATTGCTAATCATGTTAATCGACAATCAACGCTGTGCTGGCTATAAAATTATTGTCACTTTTTTCTTTTGAGTGGCGAAGGGGTGGAAAGTGGCGCGAGTTGTGCGTTATCGATTGATGTTACCTACTGCCCTCAAATCGCGACGGGAACTTTGTTACTTTTCTTAGGGGGAATTTATTTTTTCCGCATTTTCTTTTAGTTTGAAGAGTATGCGTTTTTGGATAACATTATAAGAAAAATATTTTAATTTGCGATTTAATGTTCTCTTTTTCTTTAATTTCATGTTTCATACTGATTTGTGCATTATTTAATTTACTTAACTTAAGTAACAATGGTGGGAAACGACTTAGTCAATGACTATTAGATGGCGCACTATATACCGAATTGGAATTAAATATTCCACTTGGCATCGCATTTTTTATTATATGAAATTAATTTAAAGCATAAATCTAATCCTAGCTACTCGTGTACAGAATCAGCAAAAAATAATTCGAAAAATGCGTACGTATTCGCACGACATTGTTCATTTGTCATCCAATAATAACTCCATGTCACGGCAGATCATAACCGACATGCGAGTACGTATACTGCACTCAATTCACATTGTTCTTCTTGCATTCCATCACAGGAAAAACAAAGTTTTCAATTTCTTGCTTTGTGACATTTTCTTAAGCTGTCATGTACATTGTACACGCATTAATGAAGGATTATTATTGCAATACGGTCGTGTTTAATACGATTTCAATTAATCCCAATTGCGGCAAACGGCTGGAATTTGACTATATCGCATTGGGGATTGCATCGAGTTCTCGAGCGTCTCGTCATCTACGGCTATACGCCAAATGTCAATAACATATTCACTGTTGCGTTGCGCCCGAGTTACATCGCCGATAATTAACTGGCGCATGTCGAACATGGCCCCCGCCTAATTGTTTCTATTTATCTCTTATTACTTCGTTTATGTGCAGTTGACATTTCGCATTCATGCACGCATGCATCGAAAGCGTTTCAATTAACTTCTTTTCTCTTTTTCACTTCAAATTTATCACAAACATAGCGATGGCTAGTTTTACAAATAGCTCGATATAAATATTCATATGGCGGTGGAAAATTAATTGCATTCGTTTCGTAGACAATAATTAACCATAATCTCTCCGCACGAATGGACGGGACGGACGGACGGACGGAGGGTTTTGCATGCAATTTCTCTTCTTCATTGCTCGGTGTGCTCTCCTTTTGTTGCTACTATTTGCTTTTTCTTCCCTCACTCTCTTGTTGGTTCGTTCGTCATTTACGTGTGTTGCGTGCCCGAAACATTCCCGCGCCGGTAGCAAATTGCAGTGTCGTGTCTTGTGTCTCGGCGGCTGTTGCATCTTGCAGTAAAGGATTTTTCTCAATTATACGGATGCGCAACGCCGCCGACCGACGCCACGGCTGCCCGGGTGTAATTTATTTATAGCACCTTCGCCCCCGCGTGCACCCTACCTCGTTCTCATGGGAGAAGGATAGCTATTTTTCTCAACCGCCCGCCCGCCCGCGCCCCGGAGTGAAATTGTTGCAACGGCAATGTCCGCGACACCGGCACTAACGCGCCACACTGATAGTCTCCAGCCTTCCTTCCTTCACCTTCAATGTCCTTCCTCTCTTCGCTGCGCTGGCGCTTTATTATTTATTTGATAAACTCGAGGCGTCCAGGGAATGCTGCGCATCGTCCTTTGGCGGCGTAATAAAATTCAGCATTCTTCTGCCGGTGCGTTGTGTTGCGCATCCGGAATCAGGGCGCGCAGACAAAAGGGGATTAAAAACGTTTGTCCTATGCGCCAAAAGGGATTTCTGCGATGTTTACCGTGAGTGAAATCTGCGAATGGAGCGAAATCACTTCGGTGTGCGGTTTATTGGTAATATAAACATACGCTCAGATCGTGGGCGTGGGGGTGGGTGCGAAGCGGCAGCAGATGTGTAAAGTTGAAAAGTCTCGAGTATATGCGAGGGGAACTTCAATTTAATATCTCGAATTGCTTCCGGGGTTTCACGCGCCCACGCCGCGCCACCACCACCACCAGCGCCGCAGGTCGCGAACTTATTTATTCATAGAAAGACGCCCACAACAGCACAACGTACGCATCCTCCACCTACGCTGCCCGGAAGCAGCCGACCGGAAGTACTTACGCCGATGTAAATGGAGTATTTATTTATGTGACGTTGTTTGGATTTGATTTGCAACGTTGCGGATAATTGCCTTATTCCAGCGGTATATAAACCCAATTAATTTCTAGTACGGAGAAAAATTAATTGGCTTGGTGATTATCGATTCCGCGCTGCGGTTGGCAGCAATTTTTTGACTAGCGGAGCTAAATGCTTGTTATGATTTTCAAATCGAAAGCAAAAGTTCAGTTAAGCGTCCAGGATGCGAAAAAGTCGTTTCGGGGGGGTGGGGTGGTAGTGGGTTATGGTGGCGCCGAAAAGCGAAACTGGCCGCGGCGTTTGAATATAAAGTGACTGATTTTCCTTCATTCGACTCGTCTTCGGCCTGAATTTTATCGAGTGCTCGCTCGCCGCGGTCGATCGAACACACTCGCAACCCCTCCGCCGCGCCGCAGCCATCGCGCTGTCGAAGGTCGAAGAAATAGCAAAAGGTGATGGTTGAGTTTGGATGGCGGGGGGATGATGCTGATGGGTGGTGCGTTCAAGGACGTACGCGGACGCCAAAAAGGATTTTATTGAAATCGTTATCGCCCAAGCGCGGGTTTTGTTCTTCCCCCTTAATGATGCGCCCTTGCACGCAATGGATGCTATTCGTTTTTAGTGTAATTATTATCATCGGAATCCAATTGAATTATTATGAGATCTATTATTAAGTCGTGCGACGGGAATAAATTGCTGTTTGGGAAATAAATCGTTTTCTAATTATTCATTCGCAACTTTCCCCTTTCCCGCAAACAACAATAAGTTATTTATCTCTTGCATCGACGATTCGATTCGAATTCGATTTCACGTTGAATAAGTAATTACGGTGGAGCAGAAGGGCCCGCAAAGTTTCCTTGTTCGCCACCACCACCCTTCCACTTATTTCTATCTATGGCAACTTTTCCTAGTTTTAGTGCTGCGACGTTAGCGCGCCACGTTGTGTGTGATTAAATTGCAACTTTTCCTATTAAACATGCACGCGCCCGTTTTCCGAAATTGTTTTTGTCGTTTCTGGCGTTGACACATCGCCACAATGCTATCGCCATCGCAATATCATCATCAATTTATTTCCACGTTGATTATAGTTATTCCACCGCATAAAAGTGCCATGTGCGGTTGTAGGTAGGTATTTTGCGATTTTTTATGTTTCGCCATTTGAATCAAACGTCGTTGGGTGTAGAGTAGAGTGCAGAAAGATAACACCGATAGCATCAGACATCGTTGGGCGGGGGTGTAGGTGGATGGTGCATTTGCATTCGCACGTAGCCGCGATATTGCATGGGAAGGAAGGAGAGTCGTCGAAATTGCGAAATTGGCAAAAACGCGAACGTGAACGCATAAAACAGGGCGACGATGGGGCTGCTTGCCTGCCTGCCTGGCTTGGCACGACCTGCATGACGATGAATGCAGCCGCACTCCCGCATGTGAGCTGCATACAATCACCACCCCCACATGCAAGACATGTTTATGCGCCTTCGAATTTACTACATCGCCGCCGGCGGCAGTGCAATGCGTTTTTGCAATAAACATCGTCATCGGATTAATAACGCTGCCGGAATTATTACGATTTTTTTTTCGTGGACGGTTTGTCGACAGTTCAATAATAGGAACGTGTCAAGGACGTGTTTCCTAGCCGCCACCGCTCCGCGCCGCGCTGCTTTCATTTCGATATTGCGTTTGTCCTTGGACGTCTTTTGTATCGTCCTTCTCCCCCACGCCACACTTGGCAACCACTCAAAAATGTATGCGACGCGCCCGCACGCATAAATAGAGCAAACAAAATGTCACTGCCGCGCCCGATATTATCCTGCAGGACGATATCATAATAAGAGTCGCGTAAGCGTTGGCCGGGTGGTGGTGGTGGTGGTGGTGGTGGTGGAGCAGGGATGGTTTAAACGTCCCGAAGAAAAGAAGAAGCAGAAGAAGCTGCTGGCGCACGAAGGGATTGAAATATAAATAAATGGTTGAGGGAGGGAGGAGGCCGTTAGGAAGATATATTGACAATACTGGTTGTGTGCGTGTAATGACATAGGAAAATTAATTTCGCGGATAATACCCGCATCGCTGAAGGACCCGGACCCCAAGCGACGCAGAAGAAGGGAAGAAGGGATTTGTTATTGCATGTCGCGCGCCATCGTGATGTTGAAATTCATAAATTGAGAGATCATTTTCAACCCGCTTATAATCGCATTGGAATCGAATTATTTTTCGCAAAGAAAAACCCTTTTCTTTTCGTTTCATTTTGCCTGATTCGATCTTGTTGGCAGCCAAGGCATGGGAGGGAATGGGGGGAAGACAAGTAAACAGTATTTGCACTTGACAGTTTGTCAGCGTTGTTGGATGGTAGTGGGCATGCGGTCAGGACGTTATTAATAACTGTCCATTATGGTTGGTGTGTGTGTGCGGGTGAGGTGATGGAAGGTGGCAGTGTGAGTGGCGACCGCCTCCATCATCACTCTCACCCCTTAGGGCAGGGCGTCCTCGTCGTCGCCTTTGCCGTGCCTCCGGGTCGTTTCGCACAGGAGTTAATAACGATCCGTGTTATGTGCGTCGCGCGGGCGCGTTTCGGATCGGATAACGAACGATCCACCACACACACACACACACCTCGGTTCCTTCTTGCTGCCGGCGACACGCGTGTGCGTGTGTCCACAGGAAGCGAAGGACAACGCGCTCGGCCGAAAATTGGAAAGGACGATCGACACTACCGCGTGCGTTTTGGTACATGACGCGCATTACAAACGCAGGGTCGGGCTTTAAAAGTTGTAATCCGAGTTTTTCACTTCGTAAAAGAAGCGCGAAGAAGAAGTACGCGTCGAAGTTGATGATGGAGCCGAAAAAGAAGCGATTGCCACCGATTAGTTTCGAGTTGGCGCGGTAAGCCGACGTTGACCCAATTAATACGTCGTCAACTTAATTAAGGCGAAGGCAAGGGTTCCTCGGTTCGACGCTTTGATTTTGACCGCGGCCCCCCCGGAAATTAACTACAACTAATTTTCGACGCGCCAACACAAAATATGGGTATAATGAAATTTCATCAATGCGCAGAAGAAAAATAAAACGCGGGATGAATCTCGGTTTCTGGGAATTTTGGGGATTGATGATGACATAGCTGCGGAGGAGGTGGAGAGGATGTTATAATCATCTTGTTTGTTGGCAAGCAATCACGATGCGAATGAAACGTAATTGAGAACGAAGAAAAAATCATCAAATAATATCTTGGCACAAAGGATTTGACGTAGGGTGATTTTTTAATTTTTTTTGTAATTCAAGTGCTGAACTTGATTATGGCATCGTAATTCATTGAAACTTTTGCTCGACGAGCGCGCCAGCTAGCCAGTAGTAATCCCGCTTACATCCTTATTTCCGTATTTCCGTCGCGATCGCATGTTTCACGTACTTTATGCAGTGGCCGGGGGTACTTGCAGCGGCAGTGTACTTCCGGCAATAACGGAAAGCGACATGGCCGCAGCGTCGCGCCTCGCGGGAGCACTTTCCACCCACACTCCACTTCCTCCCTCCTTCCCCATACTCCACTTCCGCGTTATCTGATGCGCGCGACCAACGGTGATAAATAATTATGAAAAATAGAAAATTTCTTAATTACGAGTACATTCGCTAACGAAGACAAAAGACAAAAACGGAAGAAAAAACAGACTTGAAAATTGTATTATTCTGATTAGATTAATTTGCACCAGACTGCTGTGTCCTTAATAAAAGTGGACGTGGACGCTAATCGTTAAAAACAAATGTTATGTTTGTGTTTTGTTTTCGGGCCTGCTTTGCAACTTCCGGTTGTCGCTTATTATCCTTGCGCACGGCGGCCGGCAGCGAGAAAAAAAAGTTGCTCCCCATCCGGTTTTTTACTTGATAAGGGTTTACGGTTACCATTGTTGTTCTTGAAAGTTGTGTGCGTCGGCCTCCCCCGGCCTCGGCGTTTACCTAAACTTAAAATCGTACCTTCCCGTCCATCTTAATTAACTTTCCATTAAGGCAAACGCCGACGCCGTTCCTCACAGCAGCCAAGCAGTCGCCACCGACGACAACCGGAAGCGAGCGGAACAAATGCACATTAGCAAAGTTTGTTTTAATCGAAAAGAAGCTCAGCTCCGAATGGAATTGCGGAAAAATCAAGGCCGAGTAATAACCGCAGCTTCGCGCGCGCGCGCGTGCGTGCGCCTTTTATGAAAATATTTAATACTTTTTAATTAATCCGCGCCAGTCGCTTTCATCTTCCTTCGTGCCGCTGAAGATAAATATCTGTCGAGGTCAGGCGCGGAGAGGAGAGTGAGTTAATAGCCGTCGGGTGTAATATAACCACAAACACACGCCTTACCGACTGGTGTGCGCTTCCTTCCGGGTTATTCCTTGAAGAGGAGGAATATCAAAAAACAAAACGGTCGACGGCCCCGTCGGACGGCTGGTGCGGTGGTGGAGAACAATAGATGATTAAATGGGAAATTCGGGTATTATATTATTATAGCCACGCGCCGGTGGCAACGGTGGCTGCTGCGGCGCAGGAAATATGGTGGATAATTAGTCGAGTCAAAAAAGACGGTTTGCGTCTTTTGTGCGCGCGCTCGCCGCGAAAAGGGGTTGAAAGGAAGTCGATTCAAAGAAAGGCGTAATGAAAATCGCCGCGCAAAACTTCCGAAAATAATACTTACTTAGATTGCGACTTTTAGAAAATTAGAAGCGATTCTTTCTGCACCTGCATTCGAATCATCATCATCATCAGCATCAACATGCAGAAGTAGCATTTTGCGTGCGTGTCCTACATCTTCATCTCTGCTCTGCTGGGTGGAAGCATAAATTCTTATTGCTCGTTTCAGTTGAAATACCTCCTTCACTTCGGGGCGCTCGGTCGGTCGGTCGGTTGGTCGGGAAGAGGAGATATTTCAATGCGAGTTCATTTATTTCCATTTCATTGCGCCTCGCGCACCACCGTCGGTTTCATTGCATCATTGCATCAGCGTCAGCAGTAATGCTGCGCGCATACGTCTTATGCAATTCTCGAAATTTCAATTCACTTTTTGACATAGTACATAAATAGTAAACATAAATTCCGTTCCGGGCGCGGGCGGGGGGGGGGGTTGCGAGGGAAGGAGGGCTGCCTTATCCCGGGCATGATCAAAGGATAATGCAATGATAATCCAGCGTGGGAGCGTGGAAGCTATATCGGCAAATAACAATCCGTTGTAAATCTTAATTTGCGGGTGATTACATTCGATGGCGGTCGGAGGATAAAACTGCCGAATGCGGACTGCCGAAGGAAGGGATGGGTGTGGGGAGGGTTAACATTGATTTTATCTGCATTTTGGGCATTAATCCAAATCGTACAACGGCGTGGGAGAGCGGCACTGTTGTGTGTGTAAGTCCGATTTATTTATTGCCGCGAGCAACGCGCGCCGCGCAACGCGAGGATGTTGGCCGCTCGTAAATTATCATAAATGTTCTCCATATAGTTTTAATTAAATATGTATGCACTTCATCCACAGCCACACACGCAACCCAACGGCATACGCATATCTACAGATAAATTAAGAGGAGCGATGCGATACGGCGCCGGCGTCGTTATCGTGCGCCGCAAATCGCTGATATAATTAATTATCCGGCGGGCCGCAAAATCATTAGCGTTCTGCTCTCTTTCGCTCCTGCGCGGTAATGATTTCTGGGCGCGATCTAGGTTAATGACGTCCCCCTCTTCCTCTTCGTATGCTTCGGAAGAGATCTTTCGATTAATAGTTTCGAATTTATTGGAAATATGCTTGGGCGCAACAATAAATGTGTGTGAATTATGCCGCGGGTGATTTGATTAAATTCCTCCCCGAAACGGATGTTTGAAAAGGCGAAATTAAAATCCTAAAATACACACACAGACCGGATGTATGGGACTTGTCTCCGGGTGTGTATATATTTCCGGTTTGCGACCCGCACGTCGGACATTATGTGTGGAGTTTATTTATTAGATGAATGTATTCTATTTTGGGCCCTTTAATCAATTTACATTCTAATGAAAACATCATCGTCAGCAGGGCAAATTCCGCGCGTTTAAATGTTATTTTGCAGTAGGCATTTTAATTAGACATTGAAAGAGTATAACACCGGAAATGGATTCGTTTTTATTCGGAGCTTGTTTTTCAACCAACCCCGTACGGCCGATAATTTCCCCCAAGGGGTATTTGCACGCTTAATTTATTTTTAATTACTCCACACATTTTTTTCCAGGCAAGAAATAAACGAGCCGTTGCGCAGTGATATAAAATTGAACGCGGAAATAAAGGATTTTGCAAAATAGAAAGAAATTGCCGTTGGAATCGAACGCATCAATTAGAGACGCGGCACGACGGGCGAGGTGAAGTTAGTAAAGCGTGCGCTAATGAAAATTTAAGCTCAACGCACACACAACTAATGCGGCATTAATTACGCGCGGCGCCGCGTCGCCGCGCACGCGAATCGTCAATAGTGCGATATTGCAGTGCGGTCTCGAACTGCACCAGCGCGATATATGTTTCGTTTCGTAATTGACGGTCGTGAAGAAGTGTTCGCGGGGGATGGAATGCAAGCGAAAAGGATTAATATGCAAACGGATCAAGCGGGGAAGTTTCATGCACAACGCACAGCAGCAGCAGCAGCAGCATATTTCGTTATTAATTAATGTGTATTTAATCGGTTTAATTGACTATGTGCGTTTCTTGTTTGCTTTTGCGGCTCAAGTTTATTGTTGGCGAAAGAGGGAAATAATTTTATGCACTTTTAAAAGTCGTGAGCAATTGTAATGGGGTGGATTTGGATTCTTTGCTGATCGAAGGAATTGAAAACTTTCTTCTTGTACTTCTACTGCTTCTTCTTCTTCTTCTTCTTTGCAGTCGCAGTATGTTTAATGCCGTGGTTTTAAGTACTTCCCACTTACGAGTTTGATCGTAAAATGTTTCCTTTTGGATGGATAGATATCCTCTTTAAATTCCTACACATAGTTTAATACTTATAAGAAGTGCGAAATAGTAGTGTAATAATTTTCAATTTCTCAGCAAAATCTCCGCGATAATAGTGTTTTCTATTGTTTTCATATTGCAGTTTCTTTTCCACGTTGTGTCTTCCCGGCTAAGTTTTACGATTATTTATTTCATGCCAGGGCGAGTTGAAAACTCGTCAAAAATTTGCAAACTTATCGGACACATTGTATCGGTGGCGCATTTCTTCCGGTTATATAGAGAGCGGCAGAATGCGGAAACGAAAGCCCAGCGGATTTGCCGCGCACGGGGGAAACTATTTGAACTTCTTCGCCGCGGAAAAGTTTAATAGATTTTATAATTTAGGCAAGCGCCACTTTCCACTTCCCACTTGCCAGTCAACTGTCTCATTTTATGGAATGGTCATAAAACACATGCACGAGATATTTTTATTTTCCGCGAAAATTAAAAATTAAATCTCGCGTTTTGGGGCGTTGGCGTTGGCGAGTCGGTACATACTTCATCTAGGTAGTAATCATCGTTAATGTTTGATTCGCGGCGCGCGGCGTAAAAGGATCAAATCATCATCGAATTCGCTGTGGTTTGGTAGGCCAAATAAATTGGGTTTTCGCGAGCGTTAATGGCGGGCGGGCGCGTCCCTAATGGCGTCGGTATGCGTCGCAGTGAGTACTTCATCCTTGGGCGACGCGCTGCTCCCTCTCGGCGATAATAACATTTCGAACTCGATCCTGGGCACCAACACGCGACCGCCAGAGTATTATTACGTGTGTACGATTGTTTGTTGTTTGCTGCTGCTGCGCGAGCGCCCATCGCGCGAAAGTGTTTGTTTGCGTAATGTGTGTAATATAGTATATTTCGAATCAGTGTTCAATGGCTGTGTGTGTGGTTGGGCGTGCGAATGTGATTATAATTGCGTTTGGAAATCTTCGCCGCACGACGCGCCGACGTCGACGTCGGCGTCGACGCGGGGAGGCGATTATTATGGTGCGAAGCAAAGGATTGCGCTGGTGATAATATGCGTTGGCAAATATCCCTAGGATTAATAATACGTACGCATCGAATCGTCAATGTTTTCCTCCATCACTCTGGATGTTCCCCAAAACTCCCCTGCTTGCCATTTTATTAAATTTGATTAAATTTCTAAACTGACAAATAGCGAATCAAACAAGGTTTTGCTATTAAATCTGATTAGCAATTGCTTTAAATTATGATAGTTTTTGTTTTTGTGCTAACATTTAGTATGTTGTGTTTTGCAGGATACCAGGATAGTTTGGTGGCATTTGGAGGCGAGTGGAATGGACGCCTAATTTCCCGCCAGCGATTATTATGTGCGTAAGTGTCCTTTCATTGTCCTTGCGCAGTTACATTACCACTAGGGGCGGCTGCGTTTACACAAACCGAGCGGTGGAATGGGTGGTAGGAATGGGCTAGGTTTGGCATATGCACACATTCCCATTCCCTTGCGTTGCCGCCACCGTCGCCCGACGATGATAGATGTCTGCGCGCGTATATTAAATGCGAAATTGTGCACCATTAATTATCGAACCGCTTCGAAAAGCTCAGACATCGAGCGGAGCGACGAGCGGGTTGAAAGTTCTCCATTTCGGCGCGCCGCCCGAAACCTAGTCGCGCGCAAGTATCAAAGTTCATTAATATTGAAGTATTAATTAATTTTGATCGCTTGAGTGTTGTGATGATGAATGCGTTGGATGAAATCGACCTGCGATTCTTTCGATTTGTCAAAATTAATTTCGATTATTCGTCAATAGTAGTAGAACGTACGTATTTGCGACGAGAAAAACAAAACTCGGTAGTTTTATTGATGGCAACAATGATGGCAGCAGAGACAACAATTAATAATGTAGTCAACAAGAAGAAGCTTTCGGCAATCAGAGAATGATCATCGGGTGATCATGGTGAAATCATAGAAATGACACGGCAATCATTCATCGTAATTAATTGCTTGCTTGCCGACGCCGACGGCGAGAGCATCAAATACCTTTTAAATAACGAATAACACACGTGATCGGGGGCGGGAGGGTAGGAATCGATGTAATCCGAAAGTCAATTGTGCGCGAAATGAAATGGAAAAAGGAAGAAATGTAGAAAGGACACCATTTGCCGAGGGGTTGGAATGAGGACAAAACGTGCGACGCATAAACTAATCGTTCCGATACATTTCCACTCGCACAAGATGTGATACAAATCCCATGCATTATTAATAATATCTTCCTCTTTGAGCATTCGAGCCATTTTGCTCCTTGTCGTCTTGTCTTCTTTTCTCTTTGTTTTCCGGGGGGTATAAATGCGCGTTGGAGGTCAGAGTACTTAAAAACAAATTGCGCCGATCGAAGGGTTTCTTCTTAAACATTGTGCTGCGAGTATATTGAATAAATAGATAGAGGTATATTATGCGACAGGTGCGTGTCGTGCGTGTGGGCTACGCATATTCGATTTAATGATGCCTGCGATGTAGAAAAGAGGACGAGAATGAAATGAAACGAAAACTCACTCCAGGCCGGGCTCGGGCCGCTTGGTCGCTCTCCAAAAAATTAATTTCTTCTTCCTCTCAATTTGCCGAATTCGTTTTTCGAGAGGCGCACGAAATCTTTAATACAATTTATTTTCTTACAAAGTGTTTCTGGAATTATCTAGTTTTTCTTCTTTGCAATGTAAATTAATTTTCTTCAGAAAATTAAGACGTGAACTTTTTTTCTTATTTCAAATATTAATTAGGGAGTTTGATAGGAAGTTTTTTTTTTTGACTCGGTATACAGAAAACGGTAGCAATGCGAATAAATGAAGCGTAATGCCGAAAATTTTCATTTTCATATTCCATCCATCCAACAACGGTGGAGGGGTGGGAGGGGCGGGGAGCGGTAATACCCTCCACGTGTATTTATATTTGATATCTACATATTATTACCGCTGCGTGGAAATAGCATCCAGGTGGAACGCGCGCACGTTTTGCGCCTAATGTCGATTACCTAATGACCCGGAAGTTTCGTTGCTCGCTCTCCCTCCGCGCGCGATGCGATGACGATGAATGCCGGTTTTTCCTCACCTGAAACAAATAGCAATTGCTTAATTTAATCTCGGTCCCGGTTGCTATCAAATGTGTATTTATTTATGCGAGCGGCAACTTGTTTGTTGCGCTTGCAAGTGATAAATAGCGATTCCAACAATACGCGTTTATGAAAGTTTGCGTTGGCTCCTCGGGCAATAAATATAATCGATGCATGTGGGGTAAATTATTGCGAAACTGCCTGCGCAACGTTAAAGATAAATATCCATCTGGGCAACATGTTTATTTACTAGGCGAATATAAATTTCAGGCAACAACAGCAAAATAGGAATTCGCCCTGCGATTATTTTGTTTCTTTTCCCTCTGCCGATGCCGGTGCGGATGGCGGGGAGGTGAAGTAGAAGTCGCCGAAGAAGAAGAGCGTTTTCGTTTCATTATCAACCGAAAATTGAATTTCGCACGTTTATTTGCTCGCCATTGCCATTGCTGTCCTCTTCAAAAACGTCTTCTCCCACCTACTTGTGGAATCGTAAAAGCCTGCTTCCTCCTTCTTCTCCGGTGGCGGTTGGGCTAGTGGGGCGCAGAGGCAATTTTCCTTGCATCCTGTCTTCTCTCTGGCCTCACTCTCACTCCCATTCTTCGTTATTTCCTTCTTTTTCATTCTTTACTTTTCGGGCGGGGACGCTTTTGCGATTGAATTGGTTTTTGAGAAATTCTCTGGTGGAAGGGAGTGTTTCGCAAAATGGAACGCATTTTTCGACGGTGACAAGCGGAGAGTGATGGATCGCATCAGTCGCGCAGCAGTGGCAAGATTGCGAATGGACGCAAAATATTCGATTATGTAATTAGAAACGCTGTCCTCGGGTTCTCGGGTCGAAAAGCTGACAGGCATTGATCGAAATCGAAGTAAAAGAGAGAAAAAAAAACGTAAAACGAATCGCTTTAGGGTAGCAGTAGGTAAACAACTCAGAGCTAATTGCAATCTATTTATAGCCCCTCCGAAATTATCTAGCACTGCTTTGATTGAATAATCAGCTGGAATTTATCAATATTATTGATTCTTTTGGCACGAATTAATCGAGACGGTGTTGGTGCGCGCGCTTAATCGCTGCAAATGGTGACATGGCGTGAACGAAACTAATCAATTAGGTGCGTTTGTGTGCCAGCGTCATTGTTTCTGCGCCCGGGGGGTGGTGAGAAAGCTTGATCACGCCCACTTTTTCTAATTATCCACCCCTGACTTGAGCTTTCAGCACACGCACGCGCGAGTTTTAATACAACCAACAAAGTCGTGCGTATTGACTGAGTGCTATTCTTTCACTAGAAATCCATAAATGTACGCACGGCGGCGCACAGGTGTAGAAACGCAAAGTCAAAACGCATTATGTATATTATTACACATAGAGAGCGCGTGCGAAAGCAAAAGCGAAGCTTCAATGAGCTAATAATAAATCCGGGAATTATTATCGCGCACGCATCCATTCCGTCCCCATCGCGCCAGCAGGTGGTATTGTGCTAGCGCATGTTAATTATCATTAATTATCATTTTACTTTGGAAAGGCGGCGGTGGTGGTTTGCTTGTTTTCCGTGTCGTGTTGACTGTTGATTTTGGTGTGGCTTTCTTTGTTCGCCGATTATTTTCGCATTTTCAACGCATTTATCATCCGTCGTTGCGTAATTTGCGAAATTTGATGATGGTTGATTGATCTCAATACATTATAAGACAGGGATTTGTTGTCAAGAATTACTTGGAAAATTGAAAAATATAATCATCAGTCTGAGAAAGGACGCGTTTATGCAGAATTCAATTAAATATGGCATGCTGATGAACATACCGGACGTGATGTTATTCGAAATGCAGGGATTTCTCAATAATCAATCAATAATTTCACAGGCGAGAGTTGCTTGGTTTATTTATCTATTGAATTAAATTATAATAAATAATTTACCTACTTCGTATATAAAGCATTAAATTTATACATGCAGAGTGTATAAATGAAGATTTGTTATTGTTTGAGAATCCGAATGTGTTTCTAAATAATATTTGTTTGGAGCGAGTTTATTTAGTAATCGCAAAAAAGACGCAACTTAATTAAAGCTTCGGTGTAAAATTACATCGTGAGCCGTAAGCCGATTATTATTTACATCCATGTTTGGCCGCCAAAAAGTAAACAAACGAAAAGGTACGGGAACAAAGGAAAAATTGCGCCCCACATTGAAAAAAAACGGCGTGTATGAATAAATAAAGCGAAAAGCAAAGCGTTAGGTATGTTGCTTAATTTCAAAGTGAAGCGATGAAGAAGTGAAACATTCGTTAGCACATCGAATGAATGAAACGGTGACGAAATATGCAGTAACTTTGCGTCTAACTCAATTTACCGATAGTTAAGGGAGGTTAGTGAAGGCCATGTGCTCATTTCGCTGTGGTAGCTGTGCGCTTCTTGCAAAGTAAACAAAAACAAATACGATTCACCACCACAGCGCGGCGGGCGCGTGAGTTAAAATGATGGAAAACGAGTTGCGCCCCGATACTGAAACGACCGCCAATAATGGCAACGAACGCCCGACGACGATGATGACGATGAGGACGGGCGGCCGAAGAAGGAGAAGATGTAATTTAGCGCTTCGTGCGTAGCGCTAAAATGTTGCAAACTCATTTTCTGCTCATTTACACTCCTTTTGACTGCACTATTTTTTTTACCAAATGCAAAAACAAAGGAGACAAATTTAAAATATTGTAGCGTAAGATATGGATGGCTCATTATACGATCGATTATTTCGCATTCCTAGAAGGTAATCGAGAGACTCCTGCTGCTCGCGCGGAACCTGGGAATGCGGAAAATGCTGCTCGCTCTCGGTATGAGCGAAACCTTGGGGGACACGAGCGGAATGCCGTGTTGTACCCGCATTCTTCTGCGCTAACTTACATTTTGGGTCAGGTTGTCGTCGGCCGGGGCGAAGTGACCTTTCCCACCCTTTCAGGAAATATCTTGCGCGAAATTAATATCAACAACGCATTCTTTTTACAGTATATTATGTCCTAGACGCCATTTTCTTTCCGTTCTTTGCCTTTTTGCATTCATGCCCATAGCCGATAGATTTATTTCTATATCAAACTTTTCCTCTCGGGCGGCGAAAAGTTTAAGTAGCAATGCTGGACGATGGGCGAGCAGAAGCAGGAGGCGGAGGTTGGGTGGATATGGGGGAAAGACGAAGAAGTTGCTAGGTGGTATTTACGACAGGAATGGTTGGCAAGTTTTCCGGACGTCGCCGAATTCCTGTCCGTCCTGTCGGCCCGTCCATCCGTTACGATTCGTTCCGGCTGCGGCTCACACTCTCGCCTCTAATTAGAATAACGTACTTAATTAGTGTGGAAGCGGCGCAAACTTTCTCCGGCGAAGGCGTTATGCCCGCTTGCATATCTAATGTTTCGTATTGGTGTAATTTCATCCTATTTCTGATTTTCAACTTGTATTTAAATAATAAAACAAAAACAATTTCGTAACAAGTGATTTTGAGAGAGTTTGCTTGTGATAAATAACATGCATTGCGAAATTAGCACGCGTTATCCTTCGCCACGTCCTCGCTGCGGTTACCAAACGCATTTATTCGGAATGATGCACTATATAAATGCACTTCTGCTGCTGTAGTAGCGGCAGGACTACTCAGTCCGGAAGTCCGACAAGCATAAAACACATCTGTTTATTGTCGTCCGTATCGCTTTCTCTCCCGCCCCCGCGTTGCTTGCCAGGGTGGAATTGAATGAATGCAATTTGCTGTTTTGCACTTCAACACACCCCGCGCGCGAGGGAATTGATGATGCACTCGTTCATCACTTAACTTAATAGCTATCTCAATTTCCCTTTCCCTTTTGGAAACGCGAAATGCATTTTCTAATTCATGTGTGTACACAAGCTGAGATGCGTATTAATAGTATTAGTATGATGTGTCGATGCAGAACGGACGGTAATTAGACGCAGGCAGGGTGCATTAAACCTAATTACCGTTGCGCAATACGCACGTCAAGCGTGTGACGTGTGCTGTTGCTGCCGCGCGCGCAATGCACACCATCAATCTCGGTCATTAGCGATGCGCACACGCTCAGTCGCACGGCAATTATCGTTCGCTTCAATTTTATTACCAGCAATTGCATTTGGCCATCATCTTAAAACGATTAGCAAACAGTGCCAAACGTTTGCGAAATAAGCGAAAATCAAAGATAGTAGCAGGTCGAGAGGGGGTTGAAAGAAGTTCACAAGCGCAAGCGTAACATTTCTATTATGTGCGTTTCGGTGCGGGGGAGGTGAACTGGCGCCAGCGCACGTTTGCATAGATATCGCTGCGATTGCTACGCGCTTCGCTTTTTCTTTTCCCTTATTTCCCATGCGTTTGGCTCCTGCGCAAGCGTTGCAGTTACAGTTCAAAGTTGCGCCAGTGCGAGTGCGAGTTGTCGGCGATGAGAGTTTCAGTTGGCGGAGTTCACATTCATAGCCGGAATGGAAATGGTTCATTGTGTCTTGCGCAGCAAACGACAAGCCGGGGAGGCGGAACACGAGTATGTTTGCATGCAAATATTTGCGACCAGTTTTTCTCTTCTTATTTTGGAGTCGACGATTGTTTCGCAATCGGGTAATTATTGGAAATATTACTACCGAATTATACAGTTGAGTAATTTTTAAATTAAACTTTGTTAAGACTAAAAAACGGACGTTAATTACGCTTATTACACGCAGGAAAATGGAAAACAGGATAATTACAAGCGTATTTCCGGAATTTCGTCCTCAAAAATTTGATTTCTTGTTGAGACTATATTTGCATTGCACCCGATTAATTATTCATCCTTTGCGAGACGCAAATTTTTTATTTGCAGCTCTTTCATTTATGCATTCATACATTCCTTCGCGTAAAAAATCGCCAACGTTCAAAGGAACGTCAAAAACTCGAGCGTGCGAAAATGCATATACAAAGAACCACCCCACCGTGTCCGTGTGCATGCGGGAAACGGGTGTGAAAAACTGCATTTCACGAATGCTAATCTCTGCACCAGCAGCAGCACGGCGGCGGCGCGACGGCGGCAGTGGCGGAAAAAACTCCCCGAAAAGATTCGTTAAGCCAATCCGAAAACGCAGGAAAAAAATTCACTGGATGGAAAAATTTCCAACCACCACCACCGCCATTTGCGAGGGAGGGACGCTGTGTGAATGTGGATGTGTGCTTCTGACATTAGCAAAAACGCTTTCGCTGCGATGTTTAATTAGGTGAAACTCGGCACCGTGCAGCCTTCGCCGTCGGCGCGCTTTATATTCATAAACGTCAGCGCGCGAAATTGTTAACTTTTCTTTTCGGTGGTTTTTCCCCGCACGTCTAACTCTAATCTTGCCATTACATAATGTTCATGATAATTTTACTACCGCTCCAACTACTTTTCGCACTGGATTATAAATCAAGCAAGATGCATTTGGGAGTGTTTTACAATATGTGAAAAATTAGAAATGTATTCGTCGGCGTGTCGCAAAAGTTTTAATAATTAATTAGGTTATGCCTTTTCCGCGCGCCGAACCGCACCGCAATGCTAATTACATTACACTTGTTTAACGAATTTTTACTTTTAATGTAATTACGCTCGTGCTCCGCTCGCCGTCGCTTTACTCATCCAACGCGTACGTGCGCGATTTTTTCGCGTCGCGGAAGAGTTTCTTGGATTTCCATGCGGCCGACGGATATTAAATTAAGCGTGGGGTACCCGCCCCTCCCCCCGCTTCTCTCGTTCGCGAATCTCGAAAGAGTTGCGCGAGGATAATTACAAATTACAAGTCGTTTAGTCGAAACGATACTACCTCCCTTGGCTCCCCGCCCCTGCTCCCTCGGCTGCTGCAGAGTGTTAATTAGTTTTTTCTTGGCCGGCGAAATTCAACAAATTTAAATTAGAAATATTAGTGTATAAGTAATATTTATTTCTCGTGTGCCTTTGGGGAATGCGCCAGCGGTTCATTTTGCAATCCGGCGCTATTCAACTAAAGAGACATTCCTGGAGAGTTTCGCTTGCTTTTGGTATCCTATTTATTCTTAGTTACTTTATTTTATATACAGCACACCTTCCGTCCGGGAAGTTGCAAACATCCGCGCAGCAAAGCGGGGAAAAGGAGGGAAAAGAACGGAAAAGTCCTTTCGGTCGAAAGGTGAAGGCAGGAAGAACTATAGGCCTGCGAAATGTAAGTGGCACACACAACGCCCGACGTCGGGAATGTCTGACCTCGTAAAATTTTATTATTGCATTGGGAATTTTCGGCGGTAGAAGAAGGTAGTCCAAGAGAATGTGTGTGTGTTTCGCTTAGGTATGCAAGCATATTTCCCAGCCAACTACTACCTCACTATACAGATAGAGAACATTTCGGAATCTTCATTTTGTTGTTCCACTTCAGTGGAAAAATTGAAAATACTGATTTTGTTGAAAGCAACGAAATGGTGTGCTGTGTGGTCGGCACCCGCGACGTCTTTGGGGAGTGATTCGCGTGATTAAAGCATAAGTAAATGAACGAATGTTGTTATTTTCGGCGGCCCCTTATTAACGCTAATAAAGGTTAATTATTCCCGCTTTTGTTTTGGCGAGCGCATCCTCTGCGACGTCATCATCATCATCATCATCATCATGATGAGTAGCAGGAGCATTCTGCGTTTGTTCGGCTTTTACGGTTGCGGTATTTTTCGAGGAGATTAACAATGAAAGAAGGACGAACTTTGCAAAGCCGAAACGACGGCGATAAGCTTGCGCGCGGCCAAAAAGCTATTATCGCCGCGCCCAAAATATAAAAATAAATTATTTCAATACTCATTAGCGAAATATTTCCAGTCCGAAGATTGAAAATGAAAAAATGATGTTAATATTGAGGCATTAAAATATGGATTTATTTTGGGTGGCAAAAAAAAAATAAAATAGCTAGGCAAAAGTGGAGATGAATTGGGGTTGAAAAATTCACACGGCCATTGGCTATGCATGAATTCATCGTCGGGGTGGTGCGCCGCCGCCGCCGCCGCCGCGCAAAACAACACATTCCACTTTCACTTCGTTCCCGCTTTCACTCTCTCATCGTTTTCATCATCCCCCACAACTCCCTCCTCTCTGCTCCTCATCCTCCTCTCTCTCGCAAATCGTCGGTATGTGTGTTGGTGTGGTGGATGGTATTTTTAACATTTTACATCAACCGCGACTTGGTTTCGTTCGCGCGCTCGTTTTTCATTCCTGCTGGGAGCGCGAGCAGAGCAACAGCATCTCGATCGCATCTTCATTGTTCATTCGGCCATTCTTATCGCGCGCCACTGAAAATCCTCCCCTTTTATTACTCGGCAACACAAAAAATGAAATAATACCGCAACACGACAGAGAGCACGAGTACAAACTCGCTGGGAAAAAAATACACGCGCTAAAGGATTGTCGAATTTGAATGTGTGTGAGTGTTTTTATTATTAACGTTTTAATTTTATTTCGTGTTTGCCGCGCGCGCCCGCGCGCGTCGTCGAAAAAATAATGGGCAGCGATGAAAAAGTAAATAAAAAACTGGGTTATAAATAAAGAAAAATGGGAGATGAACGGATGCAAAATGGATGTGTAAATTTTCGCCACGAGGACAGGGCGAGGGCACAGATGGATGGATAGCGATGCGAACGAACAAGCGAGTGCGAGTATGCAAGCGTGAGAGAATTAATGATAATAGATGATAAGGGATGATTACCACTGGCAATGGGAGGGATAATGAATCAGGGATGATGACGCGCGTGAAAAATTCTAATTCGGACGCCAAATTAGATTAGTTATCGAAATTTTATTTTGCCTCACAAAATTCGGGTGTTTGTTGTTTGGGGGGATTCTTTCGTTTATTATTTATGGTGTCAATTTTGCGTTGTTAAAATTTTAAATCATTTGCTTTTTCTGATGCAATTCTATTTTATCCAACGTTATAAATATTGATTGCATTCAATATAGGATTTTTGAAGGCATACTTTTATAGCAATTCGCTTGGTTGAGAAATGCTCAAATTGGCAAAGAATGTACCCAAAAGGGGCCCCATTGTTTGTTTACTTAAGCCGCGCGCAGGTAGAAGAATATTGCGCGCATCGCACTCGAGTATTGTGCGCGCAGCGTTGACTGACTCATTCGTGAGTCAGATGCGGTCGCGGCGCATTGCAATCGGTGCAATGCATAAATTTCATTTCACATCGCGTTTTGTCTTATTGTAATTATGTGCGAAAACGTGATTAGGTAATTAATGTCTGTGAAAGATTCGCGTAGTTGCTGTGTGAAGTGGCGTCCAGCGGAATTTCGACCGGTGCGTTGTTTTTATTTACAATAGAATAAATATTTATTTTAGAGCATGTCGTTTATGCTTTGCAATTTTGATTACTGCAATGAACACAGCATTCTTCTCGTATTTATTTTATTTATTTTATTTATTCCAGAAACCAACCTCTGCAGTTCGGAAGGCAACTGGAGCACCAGCAGCAGTTCAAGAAGGTAGTGAAAATTATCTGATTTCTAACCGTATTCTTGAAATAAATCCTTAATTAAGATTGATGCGCATATGAAAATTATACGAGTGGTGGAACACTCTGTTTAGTATATTAATATTTTGCGTCATGTTGGGGAAACCGGATATGCGGATTGTTTGTGGAAATAGACATAACATATATACGACGTGTCGCACATATGCCCCCGCACCGCCAACCGCAAACGCGGACGCGGGCGGCCCGGCCCGCCCGGTGCTCTCACTTTAATTTCTTGTGGGGATTCGGTTAATTGGAAAAGTTTTACTACAATTTTAATTTCCTTTTGGGCCCGCAGCGCGCCCAAAACGCACTCACTCACTCTCTTTCCCACTCGGCATCAACACCATCATCATCATCATCATCTTTGCCTTTGCCTACTTCAGAATATTACTATATGCATTTATGACAAACGACCGGATGCCAAGTATATTAAGCGACCATCGCGACAACTATAAATTTCGAGTATTTGCATAAGCATTTGTTGCTTGTTACATTCCATGATTGATGATGCGCAACTTAAATCGAGCGATTTTTTATTGTTGGTCTCGCGCAAAAAAAAACAGAGAGCGAGAGTTTTGGGTTGCGACTTGTTGACTTTCGTCGCCGTCACACGACGGATCCCTTTAGATGACACGCAAATAATTAATTACGTTCGCATGCGTAGTATAAAGGTGTCCGGCGCACGTTCTTTGCCTCCGTGCCTTGTCGACGACGAGACATTAAATAAGTTTTGCACTTGCCACTTTATCGCAACTTTGCTTGAGCTGCTCCGTGTTTACGTCTGTGGGATTTATTAATTATTTAATTATCCTACCTGCCCGTTTTCGGCTAAAAGGATTCCCTTTGACAGCGCGCGGACACATTTTTGTTATTCCTTCTTTGCATTACTGACGAGAGGGCGGATAAAAATTAAAATAATTAAAATTCATTCGGAATTAGGTTGAGGCATTCACGGGGACGGGGGATTAGTACGTGCTGTGCGCGTCATTAACTATACACCACCCGGTGAGCCATTGTCGACGGGTCGCACAATTACTCCTCCTGCCTCCCTCAAAACGTCACGGATTATACGTTATAGACTTGCGACTCGGACGTTGGCCAGTCGAGCCTAGTTGTGGTAGTGCTACAAGACCGAAATTGATTGAAGCCATTACAAATTGGTAATATTCAAATGACTTCGAATTACGATGGGCGCAGGGCGCAGGATACGTTTAGGAGCGCGCGCAACAGCCACCGTGGGTGGGCCGGGTGAGCGCGCCTAATTCCCCTCGGGGATCGGCATCAGGATCGTGTCGCAGCGTAGTCATATAATCTATTGAATTCATGTCCGGACTGTTTCCGCCATCGGATGTGTATGTGGGTGGCGGTGGCGGTATGTCACCCGCACCATCAAAACGAAAGCCAGGGGGATTATATTCGAATGTAAGCTCTGCATTTTTACAGTACTACCCCTTTCCAAATATTAAAATTATCAATATTTATGTAGTGCAAATTAGAGGCGATTATTTTCGCTTCTTTTAGTTCAGGCAATTATTGGTTACTTGTATTAAATTGCACTTTTTGTAATCAGTAATCACGTGAGATGGTAGAGTTTCGGAACTGGGGGTGTGTACAGTTCGTAAATTTGCAAACCGCCGCCATAAAATCGCCGTTTGAATTATGATCTCGCATTAAACGTATGTGTATTTGGTCATATTACGCGCGCACCACCTATAAATGCAATACGTTTGGGGTATATGTAGGAATTAATTGCGGTATAAAACGAGGCTATTAGTTTTCCCACCACCGCTGAAAACTGTTGCCTGCTTTTTCTGGTAGTCATATTTATTTAGGATATTGGATGCGAATATGGCTTTTAATTTACGATTTTTGTATTAGCCATTTATACATAAATTAACGTTCGCTTATTTAAAATTGGAAGACCACCCCCAGGGAGAAGAATGCGTTGGCGCAGAGTTATAATTGATTTTTTATCCAGCGCCAGCGATCTGGACGCGAACGGCTGGCAGGCAGGCAGGCAGGCAGGAGGGGTAGTATGTGCGTAGTTTGCAATGCATTTCATTACGCCGCACGTCACAATCAATTAAGTTTTTAATCAATTAACTCTTATCGGGCGATGCCAGAAATGCTGCGATGCGTTGTGCGGAAATTTCATTCGGTTTGCAACTTATTTAAAAGTAAAGCGAAACGCAAACGTTTTGAGGGATGGGGGAAGGCGAAAATACTTATATTTTATATCTCAACACAACTTTAACGCGCGAAAGAAGTTCTTCATCTATTTTTATTTGTCTTCTTTTTCGTGTTGCTGCTTCTTCGACACAAGTATCCATACTTTTATTTCATTTCATTCGATATCTTTCACTTTGGACTAGTTGACGTCTTCCGTTTGCCGCGCGCAACTTTCCATGAAGTATTCTTCTTTCGTTTTATATCATCCCCCTTCATCGCAGATCATCATCACGGGTAAATATAGAACTCGAAAAGGGTTAGTTTTAAATTTTTTCTTGTCTAAAATGTTGCGTTTGTGGTTTGCGGGGTGGGTGGGTGAGCAAGTAAAGCCTTTGGAAGGATTACGACGCAAAGCTCGGTGGGGTTGTCCCGTGAGAGCGGCGATCGTTTTGCGGTTGTTCGATAAGGCGCGGCCCTCCCCCGGTCCGCGAGCGATTGTTCGCTTTTTAACCCGCCAAATCCTCTTCACCGCCATCGCCCCCACCGAACCTAATCCATGCTTTTTACCGCATCGATAGTTTTATCCTCGCGTAATTTAATATTTGCCCAAAACTATGCCCCAGTCGGTCGGGTATAATTGATTAATCACTATCCACTACCCTCAGCTGTGTATGGGTGGTGTAATTCGTTAACTCATTTCGTGTTGTGTTGATTTAAACGTTTCGAAATGCGAATGCAGCTCAGCGGGGCGCCGGCGCAACTTTGATAATTATATAGAAATATGACTCCAATTTGGTAATCTCGGCGTTCGCAATTTGTTGGCGCACAGCGCAGGAGTAGTTCATTAGTTGCCGTCTGAAATTGAATACACACATGCGCCACGCTCACGAATGAACAGATCCGATAGCGAATGCAACCACCACCGACCGAGTCATTCGAGGACGACTGCTCGACTCGCGTCGGGGTGGTTTGCAGACGGGGGCGCACATCCGAACTCTAATGCGATTAGCATATTAGCTGTAACAACATTTCGCGTTTCGTTGGCAATCAAATTTTTAATCTAATTTAATTTCATCGCACCAAATAAAATCCCCATTCTTCGGGGCGTAATTGTATTGTAACGCATGGCGGGGTAGCAATCCGTTCGTGGGGTGGCTAATCATACGGCCAATAATAGCATTTGACGTAGTCAAACTGTGTTTGTCACACTGCTCCGCGCTGCAGAGCAGGGAACGGGGGAAGGGGGTGATTGTAAGTAAATTGCGCGCGCGCGCGCGGTGATTTGTGGGGCGTCTCGCCATCCCCAAAGGAGAGGAGAGGTATGCTGCTGCGCATAGGAATTTAATATTGATGTCGTCGCGCTCCTCGTGTCATCATATCCTTGGCGGTTGGCGGCGAAATGCCCCCGCATTGTGCGCACGTCAGATCGGCTTTAAGTAATTAGCTGCTGCTTTATTAATCGCCAAAGCCACCCCCCTTCCACTTCTACTCATCCCGTCTTTCACGCGCGCGCGCCCGGGCCGAATGCACGCTGACACATTCCATGCTCGTTGCAGTTGTTCGCGCCCATCGATAAATCATCATTTAATCTCGGCGCGCTTGGTTGGAATTCGAAATTTTCAATCAAACGCATAAAATCGCAATTGCCATTATCCCAGCGAGTGCACTACTGTCGCGCAACCAAATTCGATTAGTGCCGCTTGTTTTGTGTACGATAATGATCATCGGCACCATGCGCATTATTATGTTTACCACTCGTTTTACAACTCGCAATTATAACTTGTTCGGCGAGTTGTTTATGCCAGGCATTTATATTGTTATGATTATGTGCGCGATAAGTGGTGTATTTTAGATTTCGAATTTAACAATCCGGAAAATAAGCTCCCCTCCCCGCAAAAAATATACTCTGCTCCCCACGTACGATCGTTTTTCATGCAACAATGCACGCGCAATGACGTCAGTGTAAACAGCTCAGGCGCGAATATGAAGGCTGCTGCTGCTGCGTTGGTGGTTTGAGCGTGGGCGGGCGGCTCCTTTGCACAATGCACATTCGACGACGGCGTCGTGCGCATATTGTGCACCTTTTTGTCCCTCCTTTTGCTCGTCGTCATCGGCGTCGTTGTCGGCGGCGTCGTCGTCGTCGGTCTAGCGTTTTATCGACATGTCGCGCACTTTATCCTCGCTCCCACGACCGCCAACGCGAGCGCCGCCGACCGATATGCTCGCGCGTATCCTGGCGTGAGAGTGGGATTTCGCATGTGTACTTCCTACTGGGCGCGCCCGCCCGCAATAAACACTTTGCGTACATATCGTAAATATCGGATTATGCCGTGTAATATACCTTCTTGTACGATGAAAATGGATAAGCACATTTTTTCCATCCGAAAAATCGATTCTGATAGTTTTTCTGCCGCCGCCTGCAAAGTGCCCCATTAGCATTCCATGCAACCCCCACACCAATCGGCAATTATCATTGAAATGTGTAGTATTGACGCAGATTTCAGCTACATTATATGCGTAGCGCGCGGACGGATGCCATGCCATTAGGCGTTAAGTATGCGCAACACATCAATATTTAAACATCGATATGCATTAATATATACATTAAACGGGGACGCGTGGTGCTGCATTAACATTTTTGTACATTATCAACACGTAGCTGGTAGTGTGTCGCGACGAATATCAATCACATCGAGCTGCATCGAGAGAAAAAGTCGAGAAATCCGTATCGCTTATCGCCGCGCGCGCAAATCCCGCATCGGACGAAAAAAGCTTTTAAGGGGAAGAAGAAGGTGGTGTGTGACAAATCCTTGCGTCGCGTCAGATTTCCTTTTGCAGGCGTGCAACGAATGGCAACCATTCGCCAGTCAATGATATGTCAACTTATCATCGAAAAGAGAAATAAGAGAGAAATATCAAATTTTTAAATTAATTGTTATTGTTTAGAACACTTGGTTTATGGTATACTATGTCATAGTTAAGACTCGATTTCGGTACAATAGCACTGTCGATGCACCAACAATGCGGCCGCAAATTGAAGTCGATGCCCTTTGATTGTCCTCCTCCTACGCTGACGACAAAGACGCCTCTTCAGTTTTAGTCCTTTTGCGCTGATCCGTTTTCACCCTCCGGGGGTTTTCGCTGAACTGAAATGACACCTTCTGTTGGTTTCCCATCGTTATCATTCTCACATTTTGCCAGCAATTCTTTTCTTAATTTAATATTATTTTAAATACGTTTTTGGCTGTTTTCTCGTTTTCTTTCAGTGGATTTATCTATTGCCAATGCAATGCCGTGAATGCTAATGGGAGGCCATTTATAAATTCATTATCAATGCATAGAATTTGAAATTGGGTTTTTTAATCGACGACTATGAATCTTGATACATTTGCCGGTGCATTAAACTCGATTGTTTACCGCGTTACCCATCGGTGATTTATATTCGTAGAAGTAAAGAAAACATACAAAATTCAAGTCTTGCAACCAACCGCAGAGGAAAACGGGGGTTGGGGAGGAGTGTGCGTGCTCGGAATTCGTGTGCATTGTCCGAAATTACATCGAACAATACCATGTTTATTTGTATTTGTCGCAATAGCTGCTGGTAGCGGTAGCTGGAAAAAGCGGGGGGACGCCCCGAAGAAAATGGGTGGCAACATTACACCGATTGCTAATCCGCGTGAGTGGTCAGGGCGATTGCCACGTGGCGCCGTTAATATTTCGTTGCGGACGCAGGCACGTTGCGTCCACAAAGTACCCGGGCATGTACCTACTACCTTCTGTCCCCAAACGGCGCCACCCTCTGCACCACGCACGTTCCGCTGTTACTCTTCTATTATTTTTTCCTCTTGCGCAACGCCAACGCCATCGATATGGGTTTTGGGGATGGCAGGAAGAAACGATGCTTGACTGAGTGCTCTGCTATTGCTGCCCGGACGATATTCTCTGTCCAGAGAGCTAAGTGTGGTTTGTAATAAATTCAAACTCGAAATTATTAAGTAAGTCTTTTCGGGCAATTTTTGCAATTCGAAGAAATTTTTAACAATTCGATCCATTGAATTCATTGCTCTCCAGGGGGGAAAGGGGGAGAGAAGCGAGAGGATATTTATACGGTGCGTGGGGGTGCGTGCGTGTTGCCGGAAGCCGGAACTGCAGACAGATAGACAGAGGGGTTTAAATCGTAGTCCTCTAAGGACAGCCAACCCTCTTCCTCCTCTTCCTCTTCCCGGTTCTTTGATGCGTGCGTGCGTGCACACACACGGCATCGATAAATTCTAATTCTTCTTTTTGTTGTCGCGTTAAAGAGGTCTTTTGTTTCACTTTGCGCGGCAGTGGTGTGCAGCTAGCACCAGTTTTACGATCTCTTGATGGAATCGGAAACTTTTTCCGAATCGTAAAAATGTTCCTGTCAACACAACCCCACCACCTCCGCCCGCCATCATATTTCACCGGTGAAATCAGTAAATCAAATATCGAAAGCGGCGGTGGCTGGGGGAGAGGTGCTCGCGTGCGCACATTGTTGGGCGAAGAATGCCAAACACGCTTATTTCACGTATTTCCACAACCTCATGCTTCTTGTAATCCTACTCCTTGCGTACACGCTGAATTCCGCCCTTCCGCGTGCTGCTCTAAAACAGCAGATTTTAGACAATAAAAAGCCACCTCTCCTCCATTGCTTCTTCGTCTCGTGTTTACGGTCTGCGCCTTGTGCGCGCGCTGCCATCCTCTTTTGCTCCTTTTACACCTCGTCGGTGCCTTCTAATTCCTGACGCCGCGTTGCTCGTGTTTCTACCCGCTTTCACTCATTGCCGTTTGCCTCGTCGGGGATGCCTTTGAGATATACGATCCTGTTGGCTGGGGCGCTGGGTGGGGTATTCACCCTCAATCCTGCTTCTGCACCGACTTCGATAAAGTATGTGCACGCGGGTGTCAGAGTGGAAAGTTTGAAAGTTTACCTCCCCGCCCACCGCCTGGGACGGGGCCGTATTGAGAGCTGAGCGTTTTTCGACTAATATTTCTTCCTGCCGCGTCGCAGCTCGGAAGAAATCCTTTTTGTTGCGTCCTCTACTATATGAAATTTAATTCCAAGAAAATGATTATGATCTGCATGTGGACGCGTGGAGTATTACTACAAAAATATCCTGGCTGCGTGCGTCATTCACGGAGAGCGGCGGCAGGATGTAAAGATGATGATAGTGTAGTTGAGTAGAATGAGAATTAATTAAAACCCCATAGTAATTACAACAATATAAAGCCCTCTTTTGTACGGCGCAGCCGCGTGCGTGCGAGCCCTCTCGCTAACCGTTTTCTATTTTCCCGCGCACGCGTGCCGCCACTCTATTCAAATTGTTCCCTTTCAGCGCAAGGGCTTCCGAACGCGTAATTCCTTTTCAACGGTTTCGGGGGTGCTTTCCTTCTCTTCCCGCGCAGTCTCTTATCAGATAGGTTTGTCGAGTACAAGCAAAAAGCAAGCAGTAATTTGTTAAAATTAACACAAAAGTGATGAAACTTTATAAGCGATAATTCGAGCGGCAGTTCTATATGTGAGCAACTTGGGCTCCTGATTTACCCCTGTGCTATTAGACGAGCGATATCTTTGCTCATCTTCATATCCTCCTGGCGCCTTCATGTAGCTAATGCTCTTATGATGTGGAGGGTCTTAATTTCCGGCCGGTGGCTTAATTTTAATCAGCGCGCTTGCTTGAAATTGTTAATTTGCGTCCTGTCTAATGCACATCTTATTTTGTGCACATTTTATTATTGCGCGTGGACGAAGAGCCGAAGGTGTAAAAAATATTATTCAGCGCGTGAGAGCGTTATTAAATGTATAAATAATTCCATAAACGAGTCGTTATACACTCCATCCATGCATCTATGCACTTAGTTGCTTGCGGCGGCGGTGGCCCGCGCAATAGTAGTGCAGATTTCACGCAAGAAATAAAGTGGCTTTTAAGCTTTACAAATTGAAAACCGCGATGTTTGCAACGGCGGCGGGGCACTCTCTCTCTCTCTGCCTCGACCTCCGTGGGTGGCGACGGCGGCGGAGTGCAGCGTCCTGGCAAAGTGGCTGCACAATAGCTCGCGAATATCTCGGGAGAGAAAAACGCAACGGCAACGAGTTTTGCGCAAAATGGAAGGCGTTTTGTTACACCCACAACGGCACTTACCGATCTATAATACTAGCAGTTTTATACAGTCGTTTTGGCATACCTGAAAAAAGTAGAAACAAAGTTATTAGTACCGTTGCTAATTATTACCTACCTTAACTATGCTCGCTCCTGTATGTCTGTCCATTACACCAGTGGCACAAATATTTACAAAACTGCTAATAATTGCCGCCATACTTAATAAAAAATATGTCGCTAA
>JARJDR010017662.1:0-10542 GCA_030264135.1 Myllaena sp. GC000078 | reverse complement strand
GTTGCAGTGAAACGGGCGTCAGCACCAATCAGCACCCAGCACCGTCTGCACCACCCGTGAGGTGGCTCCCTCTACTTCCACACCATTTGCAAGTTAAATTCCCCTAAACAATTAAATTGAAACTTATTCATGCCTGCTATCCATTTTATTAATCCAATAATTAAAGTTTTTGTTTCAGGAATCAAAGAAAACTCAAAGGTGCTACGATCATGTCACATCTAAATTTATTAAAATCTAATAAAAACCTAACACAATATAAATATACCATCAGAAAATTATAATAATACAATTTAGTGTTTAATATTTAAATAAGTGAAATTGTTTCGTCAATTTATTGCTCACTTTCATCGCTCGTGTCCTCTACAAGCCGAAACGCATGGAGAAACGCATAATTGCATGCATGTAATGGAAGAGAAAAACGGTTCGATTATCAAATCACACATCATCTAATCAAAGAAGCAGAGAGAAGAGATGGCGGTTTTGATAACGTTCATCTATTAAAGCTATATACAAACAAAATCGTTTGCGTTTTGCAGTTTGCGAAATAAGAACCATTGCTTCCACCGCTCTCCATCCAACCTCCCAAACTCTTCCAAGAACCTTCTCACTTCACATTCTAATAATAGCATTTTATAAAACATCTCATCATACACGTATTTACAGTCTTTTATGTAACAAGAAAGAAGATAAGTAGAAGAGAAAAATAAACGCAAATGCAAGCAGACAAGTAATTGGAACGCATTCTACAATCAATTCCGGTGCTACTTTTGCCAAGCCGTGTGTGTCGGGACGGTTAGTAAATAATATAGTGACTAGTAACTATGATGCGCACTCTCTAAATAAGTTAATCGTCTGCAATACGAGAAAACGAAATCAAATTCTATTGTTTAAGGCGTAAGGTACATTAAAACATCTAGTAGACAAGAGAGTCTTCTTCCCGGAGAGTGTTTCGTATGTATGTGCTATGGATGGGTGGGTGTGTGCGTTTGTTTATTGCTCACATATTTCTCCTCGCAAAATTGCAGTTAAACCTTGCAAATTGGACGCTTACGATTGCTCATCCTGCTCCAAAACCTGCGCATGCTCGTCGGCGGCCGCTTCGACCGGATGCGCATGGCGGTCGCGCTGCTGCACAACATCGTCCATCATCATCATCGGCTGTTGCTGCTGTAGCTGCTCGTCGTTGGCATCGTCAACATGCTCGACAAACACATGCGTTGTCTGCCGCTGCAGCTGCAACGGGATGGGCAGGATGCGTGTCGGCTCGTCGTACACCATCTTCACATTCTTATTGTTTGCGATCTCTGCGTCTATCATGATCGATGGCGCATCCGTCTCGGGCAAATTGCGGAAATTCTGCGCCAGCCGCTGATTCTCCGTCTGTAGTTCTTGGACGCGCGAGCGCAGCTCCTCCAGCTCAGAAGCCAGTTTACTAATCTGCTGCTGCTGCGTCATGGTCGCCGGCGGCTCTGGCGGTGGATGATCGGCTTCGTCCTGGAGCGGCTGCTCCGTGGAGGAGGCTCCTTCAGCTTTCAACAACAAATCGCCCGAGTGGTTCTGCGGTTCAGGTGGCTGGAAGTCATTCACGTAATTCTGTTGTTGTTGCGTTTGTGGTGGTTGGTAGGCGTCCGTATCGCTCACTTCCGGTGAGGCCATACCGACGAGCGGCAACGTGTTCACCTGCTGATAAGGAATCGGCTTCTCCAGCGGTAGATGTTTGCCGTGGCGCATGGGTACAAACTCGTGGTTGGTGTTGTCAAAGATTTGCATCTCTTGTATGCTCTGTTTGTAGTCGTTGCCGACGACAAGTGGCGCTACTGGTTGCGATGGCGGTTGAGGTGGCGGTGGCGGTGTGCTCACTTCCGGTATGTAACCGAGGAATGCGTTTGGTTTGCTCGTCACCGGCTGCTCGCTGAGCGGCGGGCAGTGCGACACGCCCACGATCTTCGTATGGTTTACCTCCATGGAGGAGGTGATCTCAGGTAGCGCCGCATCGCATAAAATCGGATTATCTATTCAAAATCCATCACAAAGCAGTCTTTTATTCTCTCCTCTTTTACTTTATTTTACTAATATTCGCAAAAATGTTTTACCTTTGAGATAGATCTTCAAAATGCCAAAATTCGACTCGTGCACACCGTCATGGATGCGACAGTGCGTCTTGCTTACCAGATCCCGGCCGAGCGCAACGATCTGATTGTTGGACAAGTCCGCCCAGCAGAGCACCGGTAAGCCATGGAAGTCCTTGTCGAGCATCGTCAGGTAGTTATCGGATGCTAGCAGTTCTTGCAAAGATGGCAAGAAAGTCTAAGAACAAAACATATGCAGGATGTTTGCAGAATACCCACTTTGAATCCTATTACCTTGCTAGTTTCCTCCAAAGTGGTGATACGATTATGGGAAATGTCCAGCATGGTCAGTGAATCCAGGCCGATGAGGTCGTCGGGCGCTAGACGCGTCAAACTGTTGCAGCTCAGATTCAGGCGAAGCAAGCTACGCAATCCGGACAGCGCGCCGTCTAATGAATGCAGCAGATTGTTGTCCAGGCGCAGGTTTGTTAATTTCGTCTCCCACTCAACCATATTCTGAAATGTATTCATTCCCATTCATATTCTTTTCACTCTCACGCAGAAATAAATGAGATACGCACTGGTGTCATGCCGCTCAAATGACGAATGTGATTGTAGGACAGATCCAAGTGGCGCAGCTCGGTGAGCGTGCGCACCTCGTGCCAGGAGAACTCGCTCAGATAGTTGTTGGTCAAATTCAGCGAACGCAACCGCTTCAGCGGCAGCAGCGAGCCGTTCAGATTCGTGATGAGATTGTTTTGCAGCTCCAACACTTGCAGGTTCTCCGTCTCAGCAAAGTCATCGGTAAGCAACTACACATAGCATACAAGATTTTACAAAGTTTAATTTGAAAAAGAGTTATCGTTTCCACACACCGTGCTGATACGATTGCTCTCCAGGTGCACTCGCTCCAGCTTGCGGCACTTGGCCAGCACACCATCAAGGCCCTGAATGAGATTGTTCTGCAGGAAGAGATTATCCAGGTTCGGGTAGGCGATAATATCCTTGGGAATCGAGCGCAGACTATTGTTGGCGGCGTGCAGCATCTTGATCTTCAGCCCATTGATGGGCAGCTCGCCTTCCAGCGTGGTCAGCTCGTTGGTGTTGAGAAACAGCCATTGCAGATCGGTGAGATGGCGCAGCGAGCCGTTGAGGTCGCGGATGGCGTTACGCGCCAGATGCAGCTTGCTGGTGGTCGGCGGGATCGCGTGGCTGTCGATGTGGTAGATCTGATTGCCGGGCAGCACGAGCGTGTCCAGCAAGGGTAAACTCTATTCAAGGGTGATCGATATCAATCTAATACATCCTGCCATAAACATCCGGTGTACGCACTCGAAAACTTTCCTCCGGCAGCTTTTTCAAATGCATGCGCCCGATGTCCAGCGTCTTGATCTTGGGCATCATCTCGAACACCTGCACGGGCATGTCGGGGATGGGATTGTCGGCGAGACTCATGTAGCTCACGTGTTGCAGGCCGGAGAACGTGAAAGGCGTCAATTCACTGCAAGCAGCGGCATATTTTCGGCATGGTGAAATATATTTGCATTTGCATTATGGACGCGAATGAATGAAGATGTGAAATTAATTACAAAGTGCTCGCTGCTGTGCGCGCATGGGGGTCAATGTTCCAGCGGCGCCTATAAAACCAATGGCGCCGGCGCCAATAATCTCGCGACGCGTGAGGTACATACGCAACGCAACGCGCCGAGCGCGATACGGAACGCCTTGTTACTTTCGAAAAATCACTCAATAAATGGTATTGATATGACCACGGCGACACATGTCCGCGGAGCGTGGCGACGATAAATTTTATGGATTGTCTATATCGATCATTATATATTTGGGGCATAAAAATGTTTATGATCATCCAAAAGTCAATATGGAAAGTTATGAAAAACAACGTTTTGTTTGCTCGATAAACTCCTCTATAACTCATCTGAAATCTTCGGCGCATTTGAATCAGGTGACAAAACAATGATATAATCATTTTAATTAGTTATGTGCGTCTATGACGATAGCGATCACATGAAAGCGATTTGGCGCCACTTGAGTTATGCGTGCGTAATTAGCGTACTGCGAAAAGAAAGAAAAGGAGAGAAGGCGTCAGCGCCACGAGTAATTCATGAATCACAGAGCGCAAGAAATGAATTAATTATGCTCGATCGCAACAAATGAGCGGGCGCCAATCTGCGCGACGCGCAACATGCAACCAACCGACGTCGAGTTTTCGACGATTACATTAATTAATTCGGCGCCAGTGTTTCTGCCAGAGGCGTACGCATCCAACAACTCAATCATATTAGTACGGATCTGGTGGAAAATTTCATATTTGTCCAATAATCCGCATTGTTTTACGCATAAATATAATGTCATACGAATGGACCTATGTGTGAAAAGTGGCGGGTTTGTTGTGGTTCAGAAGTTCAAGTATGGGAACATCGTCTGGAGCGGACCCGACGTCGTCGTCGTCGTGAGCTGAAAGCTTCCCGCTGTTGCCGCAGCCGCTGATGATGATGATGATGGCAGGCAGGCAGGCCGGCCGCCTGAGGATAACCCCTTGACCCAGCTGTGTTTCAATTACACAGTTCTGTCGCCCACTTGATTTACATTTAATTTCAATTCCAACTTATTAGTTGTATTGTCATTGCGGGCGCGCGCTCGCGAGCACCCGATGATGCACTGATGATGATGATGATCGACTGTATCGACCGTGTTCGCACGATCGCGCCCGTTAATTGCCCCCACGTTCAATTTGCGAATCGGCATTGCTTCGAAATACCTCACCACCCAGATTGATCGCATCGATTGCCTTCAATTAACCGATCAATCAGGCGCACCGCATCGAGCGAGATTGTGTGCGAAAACTTTGCGCTTCCCATCCTTGGCCGCGCGCGCGTCTATTACGCTTTTGTTTACATCAATGAATCACTTTTCATAACAAAATGGTTTCATACATACTTCGCTTCTGATAAGATGTTTACATCATATTATCAGTGCGTTTATTTGTATATAGAAACACATAACTTCGTTTACCTTAATTCGTTATGATTCAATTTCAAATCCTCGATGGTCATGTTGAGCTCCTTGAAGCTGCGATCGCTGAGATCGGAGAGGCGCGAATCGCCGATGCTCAGCACGATGCGGTCCTTTGGCTGGAAGCGGTTCTGCAGCAGACCCACCACCTGCCCGAAGGACTCCATGCCGACACAGTTCACCGAGATCTTCGCCGTGTACTCGCGCTTGCACGTGCAGGGCGCGATCTCCCTGTAGACGGCGCATGGCTGGATGGCGATCGACGACACGCCGAGCAGCGAGAGCAGCAGCGTGGACATAATGCCGCCAACGGTGAAGACGACCCCGAGGCCGCCGCCACCGCCCCCGCCGCCGCCGCCCCCGCCGCTGCTGGTGGTGCTGCTGTTGCGCGTGGTGCTGGCGGTTGGCGATGCACTCCGTCGGCGCGCGCCTTGCACTCGCATCTGCCGCTCTTGAAAGTTTTCCACCCCCTTGCAATCAAACTCGCAAATCGCGCGCGCGCGGCGTCGAATTTAAACCTCGCGCACTAGACCAAATCCATGGGAATCAAATCGATAAAAATCGGCAAACCAAACACACAACACACGGCAAGCAAGCGCACACGCACGCACGGAACACTCTTTCTAAGCCTGGAGGAGTGCTGCCCTGTCCGCTCTCCGGTCCGTTTCGAACTGCGCGGATGCTGGGCCGCGTGCGGTGCGATGCTGTGTTGTGGTTTTGTGGTGCACGCACAGAGCACAGAGCGTTACCAGGCCGGCATATATACATATTCCGAGATCTTGGTGGATGCGGATATATCTCTCGCCCGACGAGCGCGCGCACAGTATACTGAGTGTGGCGCGCGTGCGCATTGCCGACCGTTGGCCGTTTTAAAAGTGCGGCCATGTTTGGTCCGCCGCGGTTGGCATTCCGTTACTAATTGTTTTTTGGTGCGCATCCGAACGCACTTACTTAGCATGCGGCGCAATTTGAGCATGTGCATAATGCGTGTGTGTGTGCGCGTGGTGGCGCCTAAATAAGTTTTTCCTTTTACTGCGATCAAGCACGCGCGTCGCGTTCGCGTTCGCGCACGAGCGCGCGGCATTTTATTACAAGAAACGAGCCGCTTGATTGATGGCGGGCTGTATCAGTGTGTGTGTGCTGCTCGCGCGCGTAGTCCATAAGTGCGTACTGGAAAGATAGAAGTTTATTCGCGTGAAATGTGCTTATGCGCTACGTACATGTGCATGCAGCGGTCGCGCGACGCGGCGACAGGCGCCAGTCATCATCGACGGCGACTGGGGAATCTGTTACAGGCAGTCTGATGGACGGCGTAATTAAGCGTACTTTACTCAATGCGATGCTAGGTACTAGATATATTACCGTACGCAGAGAGAACGCCTTATACTTATGTCTGTCGCCAGGCACACAAAATCATATGCCTACTTACTTCATTTTCTTTTCGGTCCAATCGCATTAATTGGATGATTAGGAATCTTAGATAGTTACCTGAGCGGCGGAGGCTATTAATAGACGAGGCGATTGATTGCTTGCGAAAGTCGCCAAGAGAGAGAAATTTATAGACCGATTTTCCTTGTGCGAAATTTTACGCTTCATGTCCAGTTTCCGTGAACATCTTGTAAGAGCCAATATATGTACGTGTATGATTATTATATGTCGTTTGTGTTCGCCTCCCCCGGCTTTTCACTGCGCATTGGGCTTGGAGGATGATTTTAAGTTATTCATCTTCCTAGGTGCGGATATGAGGTGGTGCGCGGGCGGGCGGGTGCGGTTAAGTCGCGCATTGTGCGCGCGCCCGTTTTTCGGCTATTGTTGCAGTCGCTGCCGCCGCCCGTGGACTTGACTTTCGTACCCGCGTTATGCGTTTTTCGTTGCCTTCCGCCCTCTCACTCAACCATAAGATGCGTGCTCAATGCATTCAATCTTGGGCGACCTTTTCAATTCGCCTTAATCCGCCGTCCGTTTCTTTCATTTCGAGAGATGCGGGAATGTGGCTAAATAATCTTCCTCCAACTCCCATGTACATAATGTACAATGCCAACCACATACATGTAGCTACAATAAGCTAGAATATTTTCGAATTCGAATCAACAACATATAGGTATCAGCGCATAATCAATGTGGAATCAAGAGCAATTAAAAACACTTTCGGGCGCTTTCACGTTGCGGATGCATGCATGAACTCGCCGGCCGCCGCCGGCGCCGCCAATCTATAAGAATGCGCGGAGGAGTGAGCAATTAAGGCTTAAGTTGCAGATTATTTTATAATAAAAAGGAAATAACATTTTTGCGTATGTGTGCACGCGCCAAACGTGTATGCACATGGTGATTTCAATGTTGGAAAAGTGTGTGTATAGACAAGTGATGGTCGTAAAATGCGGTCGTAAAATTTGATTTCAGACTAAGCTCGATTCAGTCAGTAGCAATACGTCTCCGACTTCATTAAATAACAACAGTCCGCGTATTATCCGCAGAGATCTATATATCGATCGACGCCGTCGCCGCCATCAAATCGACGCGCGGCTATCAGTCGCGAAGCCGACACCGGCGCCAATCGTGTCAACAACGCCGCAAAAATGACGCAAATTTAGCAATTTTATTGTCGACTTGTCGCCAACAAAATTTCACCCCTTGACACATACGTACCCACTTATTGCCAGTTGTATGATTAATTTAATTACTAATAATCCATGAAATAATTCCATAAAAAAACAGGCAAGTAACGCGCTTAAGAAATAATATGATTTTCTTAACGACCATCATCGCATTCCATGCGCGTTGCGTCCATGGCTCGAAAACTTTGAATTAATCGTGTATTGTCTTACTTGTGATGATTGTATGTACTAATTCGGTGCGCACGCGGTCTTCAATTGAAATTGCGTGTAGTTTCCCATGTGTGTAATTCGATAATTGCCGGAATTCGTGGGTTTTGCTTTTGACCCATTGTGACGATTTTTTTCTTTCGTATATTATTAACGAAAGTGTTTGCGTAAACTGGCTGCCGTCTTTTGCGTTTCCGCTCGGCGGCCGGCGGTTTGTCGTTAAGTAGTTTACAGGGATTTTCGTACGACGCACATATTTGATAAAATATTGTTGAGGGAATTGATGTTTATATTCGCACTATCGATTTCCGGTGATTTCCAGTTATTTATCCACTTTATCATAATTTTGCGCATGTATAAAATGCGAATGAATTATGTAAAGAGTACATCTGCACCGAGTGCGCGATATCATGAAATTTAAAGTACCTTGGCTAAATTTGGCGAGAAAATACTTTGGAATGTTAATGCAGCATTCACACCGCACCGATTTTGAAAACATCGACTCGGTCTTCGCTGTCGCTGATTGATTATTGTAGCAATGTGTGCTTTTTACGAAACATGCGCGTGGATGACTTAGAAACTAGTACCCAACCACCGCATATTTTTCTGCGCACGTCATTTGCGATGGGCGCAAGTCGAAAATTGCTCACGTGAGACGTGTGTTGTTCATCAAAATTGTTTCATTTTGACGTCGTTTTTAATGGTGCAAAGATTCAAAGAGGAAGATCAGATGCAGATGAAACCAGAAAAAGAAACACAGCCGTCTTACATTAGTGTGTCAATCGTCATCTCGATGCATTCGCGCAGATTGTAATTGTTTCTAACAATTTATTTCATTTACCTACATATAACAATCTGGGTAGTAAGCGAAATCAAGCAAACATAAGAAAATAGCACAAATTGACATTAATAAGAAAAGTAAATTGCATTATCATCTCTCTATATATGTACAAAAGTAAGAAAAGTAAAAGTAAGTAATAAATAACAATAAAAATCTTACTAAATATCTCCTTGTGACAAAATAGATGATAACAGTCAGAATATATTACATGAAACTTATAAATTTAACCGAAAATCACATAGAGAACAGATATGTTACCAGAATTATATTTATAATCTATATTATATATAATTGCGTTTATACAGAGTATAAAAAGCTTTCAAATTTCGTCTTCGGTGTTGGCTTGGCGAATGGCGAAAACCATCCCAGCGAAAATCGCCCGAACACGGCCTGTATGCTTTTCCATCGACTCTTCTTCACCCAGCGCGCTTCCTCTTTTTTCAACTGCTCAATGCCGGTCTCATCGTTCCATATTGCCTGCACTTGCGTGCCGAGCATCACTGCTGTGAAAATGGCAAATAGCAATGCTTCGAAAGACAAGAAGAGTAGAAATACGGCGGTAGCAGGTGGGCTGTATGCAGAGCACTCCTTCCAATCATGTCTAATACACACCAAAAAGTGGTTTATTGCCAAGAAGAGTGAATGCAGAGACATTGCTGCTATATAAAACTGAAAAACAAATTGAAAACCACATAGCAACATTCACAAAGATATCATTGCAAGGCTCTTACAGTAAATAACACAAAATACTTTTGATTATTCTCTCCAACACAGTTATTCACCCATGGACAGTGATGATCCATTTTTCGTATGCACCTCTGACACACTGAGCAGTGATGTGCTCTCTCTGGCTTGATACTACAGCATTTTGGGCATTTGAAGATGACTTGGCCTTCACGAAAGCCCATCTGTTTGATCATATCTTTGGTGGCATTGCCCTTTGGAACAGCACCCTGAAAAAACGCACCCTATTAGTATCTGGTCGTATCTTAAGAGTGGCACATGTAATTCTTACTGGATCTGTAAACATAGTCCTTAGGTGTGATGCAAAGGCCAAAAATGCAAGTGTTTGAAACAGCACTGTGTTGATCACCTTGTAAATTGGATAGAAGCTAGGCAGTAGGATTACATTCATGACGACGAATTCGGCGTAGAGAATCAGCAGCCATGTGAGAACCGCGCAGATAATCCCGCAAATATCACGAATACACCATAGAGATCCACCACAACATTTGTTGTGCATGTCCACTTCGCGACGAAATGCGCTGTATTCGTATTCCATCATTTTCGCGAAGGTTTTGTACAAATTGAGAAAAGTCGCCTAAGGGCGCTAACGCCTACATCTGATACGAATACTTATTGATGCTGATTTGTACTTCCATTCGTTGTCTGTTCATGTTGGCTACTAATCAATCGACGGCGACGATTTACGGGTTGGGAGCAGTTAGGAGCCCATCGCCAGAGACGTTCTACAACCGATTTCACTCGGCGGAGGCCTTTCCATTGAATATGCACTACGAAATAGTTCACGTTGATTTAATTCGTGTTTACCGAAGCGAATTGCAATTAATTTCGGGCTGAAACAACGATGTTAGTTAACGGCGTTAACGCGTCGGCTATGACCGCTATGACGCACACACACGTCAATTACCATCTGAGTAGAATCCGGGAGTAGAATGGTGGCATAACGCGCCGAATCCACCTCAGTTTACAAAATTATTTAGTCGCAAATAATCGTAGTGCATTATAATATGTCAGAATGTATTAAAAGATAACT
>JARJDR010017643.1:0-10611 GCA_030264135.1 Myllaena sp. GC000078 | reverse complement strand
GGAGGAGGCGGCAATTTCTGTCGATGAGAAATCACAGTGTGAACCGACAGTCACTGAAGCGCCTGAAGAACGGGCGGACGAGAAGCAGGAGGAGAAAATAGAAGCCGATGAGCAAGCAGATGTGAAAGAAGGCGTGCCGCCTGAGATCCAGGAGGATAAAAGTAGCCAAGCAATAGAGTCTGCTGTATCCACCGAAGAGAGTAAAGGTGATGACAAGACGACAGAGGAAGAGACGAAAGAGCTGCTGAAAATCCCTACGCACGTCATCCGCATCGGTTGGTCGGCGCCCAACACGTCGCTGCAGCTTGGCGAGGAACCGTTCTCGTTCGGCCTCGATTCAAACGGCAAGTTCTACACGAACAAGACGGCCGTTGAGGCGCCGAGCGCCATATTCAAAGTGGGCGATGTTGTTAAAGCGTACGCCGACTTGGACGCGCGCGAGCTTGCGTTTGCCGTGAACGGTGTCCTAGTGTTTGTGTATCAGATCCCAGCCGGCGCTGATGATCCCGAAGGGCTCGCTCTCTTTCCTCATGTGCTCACGCGCAATCTGACGTTCGAGATCAACGCTGGCGACGGAGATCAAGCATTCGGCGACGTCGATCCGGAGGGCTACGAGGCGTACGCATTCGTTGCGGCACTCGACGAGCGAATCGCAGGCGCGCGCTGTGCCGAACGGCGCGAAGACTGCGAAGTGATTATGATGTGCGGTCTGCCCGGCTCAGGCAAGACGCACTGGGTGCGAGAGTATGTGAAAGCGGCGCCGCCGGAGAAGTGCTACAACATCATCGGCAGCTCGTTCCTTGTTGAGCGCATGACGGTCGGCGGTCAGCCGATCGACGCCAGCATTCCGCCGGAGCGGCGCTCGTTCTTTTGGAACCGGCTCGGCAAATCCATCAACAAGTTGTGCGACCTCGCTCCGCTGCGACGGCGCGACTTTATTCTTGATCAGGTACGTAACCATTTGGTTTTCGAATGAGGGAACTAGAGGGAAAAAGAATGTAAAGAGCGGTTTATGAAATATAAGTGATGTGTGTTGTGTGTGTTCAGACCAATCTGAATCCGTCGGCGATTCGGCGTAAAATGCGCTCGTTTGCGGGCTTCAAACGACATGCGGTGATTGTGGTGAATGATGACGAAGAACAGGAGCGCCGTGCGAAGCAACAGGAGCCAGAGACCGGTAAAGAAATGTCCGCGAGCGCATTACATGATATGAAAGGTATATATGTTTGAACCGTCGCATTCATCTCTTACCTTTAACGCTCTAATTGTGCGTAATTCTAGCAAACATGGGGCTACCGAAAATCGGTGAGCACGTGGAGAAAGTCACATACGCTTCGCTACCGGAGGAGAAGGCGATAGAGCAGATGCAAAAGTACAAGAAACAGGGGCGTGACGCATTGACTTCGAGTCATAATCGCCGAGACTATCGTGACGATCGCAGTATGCGCTGGTATCAGGGCGGAGCTGGAGGCGGCAGTCGTGGCAGCAGCAGCGGTGGTACTGGGAGTGGTGGCGGCGGAGGTCCAAGAAGGGATTTTCATCATCGCAATAATTATCGCGACCGGCCGTATCCTCCAAACAATCGCTTCGATCAGCAGCGCAGTTACCGCCAAGGTGGCGGTGGTGGTGGACATGGTGGAGCCCCATGGCGAGCAAGCGGAGGAGGTCCGGGCAATTGGAATGGCCGAAATGACAACCGAAGAGACAATCGTGGCGGCGGAGGAGGAGGAGGCGGTGGCGGTGGACACCGTTCGGATTGGCACGGCAACAGTAGAAACAGTAAGCGATAAAAAAAAACGGCTCACTGACTGTTACGCAGTGAATATTGATGTTCTCTTCGCTTGCAGTGAATGATCGACCGCAGCACCGTGGCGGTGGCGGCGGTGTGCGTGACCATCGCAGCCAGAGTCATCTCGCCAACAACACGGGCGGCAGTTATAATCGAAATCGAAGTCAGAGCGGCGGGGGTGGTGGTGGGCGTTGGGGTGGTAGTGGCGGTGGTGTGTGGAGCAGTCACGGCGGAAGTGGCAGCGGTTGGAACGGTAGTGGTGGTGGGCAAGGTGGCCAGGACTGGCACACCAGCAGTGGCGGCGGCGGAGGATGGAACCACCAATCGCAGGGTAGTTGGAATCAAAATCAATGGAAGTACGGTGGTGGTTATAACCAAGGTGGTTACAGCCAGTACCCGCAGAATTGGAACAGCTCATACTATGGCGGGGGGAGCGCCGCTGGGGGTGGCGGTAGCTACACACAGGATTGGAGCGGCGGCAGTGGGCAATCGGCCACTACCGCACCGCCATCCGCGAGCAACTCCTCCAGCGCCAGCGCGTCGCAGTACGCATCATCATCACCGATGATGAGCAGCGGTGCGCATCAGCAGCAGGCACAGCATCAGCAATGGAGCGCACCATACTCACAGCAGTCTTACACGACATCCGGCGGCACGACGTCCGGCGGCGCATCCAAATAAGAAACCGCTCACCCGCCCGCTCACCCGCCACCGAACTAGTTCCGTACGGAATGTGCATGCATGAGTGAGTGAGTGTGTGCGTGTGCGTGTTAAGAGATAAGCGAGAGAAAGTGTATAAGAAGAAACAGACAAGAAAGTCTTTTTATTTTATATGCATTCACTACTTACATATAGGCAAGCTGAAAAGCAAACGGCGCTCTTGTCTTCTTAAGATAAGTAGTTTGTGTTCCGACGAGATCTTGATCTATTGTACAAATGCCACTCGATTCAGATTATTATTATTATTATTATCACGAAACAACTATTCTGCGCCTACCTTTTGGGCCTGGTCTGATACGAATTATTTTAATTATCAATCGATTTTCATTTTTGTATGTGTGTGTGTGTGTGTTCGCGGCGTTTCACGAATAGAATGCGGTAAGACGAACAGTTTTACTTCAATGTACTTGCAACGGTAAATAGCATAATGAATTGGACCTGGTTTTGCCTTTCCATCGAATTACTTCGGGGGTTCGTGTAAGATGAGATATACATTATTTCCTTGTATTGAAAGAATCCTAATACATACATACATGCATACCTACAAATTCATATAGAAAAGCGAGAGAATGAAAGAGCTGCAATGCTAAAGATTTAATAATAGATAGTTGGTAATTTAGACGTAATGTAAGTGACGATATATGCAGTACATGCAGTACCTTGTATTTTCGCGCCGGCGATGGTCGTGCAGTGTAAATATTAACATTTTTATTGATTCTTAATTAAATTGAGGGGGGAGGGGGGTAAATGGCGAACGACACGAAAGTATTACACGCATATAGAAAGTAGTTGAATTCATTTATCGTAGTTGTAAATGAAAAAAAAAAGTTAAACAAAAAGAATTGCCATGAACGTGATTTTGCGTAGCACGCTGGTTTGTAATTGGGTATCGTCATCATCATCATCATCGTGCGTTTGTTTTGTGCAAGCGAATTTTGTTTTAATTTTTGTATCATAAAAATATATGACAATTGTGAGCATACACGTATGCATGTGTCGACATGGTGTCGACGAACTTGACGACCGTCTTCTCGCATTGATAAAGAGAAAAAAGTAATTGTACGCGCGCGCAATTATGGCCGGGCGAATGATTCGAGTGATATCGGCGCACGTAACGCGCGACGTGGAGCGCACGTATGGCATGCGCGGCGACAACGTGCGCCAGTTCACGTTCTGGAAGCGCCAGATCCGCAAGCGCGAAGAACCCAAGTACGAGCACGATGAGAATAACTTCTGGACGCAGCAGCACTGCTTTTTCATCTTTTTCATGCTGTTGGGCAACGGCGTCGACGCCATGCCGCACACGATGCGTTTCGCACTGCGCGTCTCGGGCGGCCTCTTTCTCATCTACGAGCTGCTCTTCTCGATGCTGCTCACGCTGCCTCTGCTGCACACCGAAATGTTTCTCGGCCGATACAGCGGACTGACCAACAGCCAGATGTTTCGCATGACGCCCATCTCGTTCGGCATCTGCGTGCTAACGCTCATCCAGGATCTGCTCTACTCGTCGATGAGCTCGCCAAGCATTGCCATGGCGTTGATGGGCGCTCTGGAGCACTTGTTGAAGACGACGTGGCAGTGCCCGCCGGACGAGCCCATCTGCTACGACTACTACGTGGAGGGCCCCATCGGCAACTGCACGCGTGAGCACCTCCTGCTCAATTGCAACGGCCGTACGCGGCTGATTGTGAGCACGTTCTACTTCTGGAAGGGTTTTCGCGATGTGAACGACTTTGCCGCCAACTGGCAGCTGATTATCGTGACGACAATCACGTGGATTTTCATCATGATCATCGTCAACTTTCGCATGCGCATCCTGGAGCTGCTGCTGAAGATCTTCTTCATACTGTCGATCTTCATGCATCTGGTGCTGTTTCTGCTGGCGGTGACCAGCACTGGAGCTCATCGGGCGCTGCGGAATATGTACGATTTCAAAATCACAACCATCACGCCATATACCGTAAAATTGCCAATCGCCTGCACCGCGTACGCACGTGCACGTCCTTCTTGCCAACGGCGCGTTGGTCGTTTGTTTTGGTTTGTTTGCAGTTGATCCTCTCCGGCTTTCTGATGCCGGTGAAGCACAACGTCATCTACGGCGGCGGCTACATGACCTACGCGGCGAGCATTCGCTACAAGTCCAAGTTTGGTCTGACGACCAACACCATCCTGCTGCTGCTTGCCAACTATTCGCTCAATATCTACTACCTGCTTGTGTTTCACGCCATCGTTGGTGTGATTGGCAATCGCACGGGCATCGACTACCAGGAGGCGTTCATCCCCTGTACGCTTGCGCCCGCTCGCGCCGCTCATGCTCATACACAGCTTGATCATTTCCGTGTCCCCTTGTCGCTGCCCCAGCAGTTGTTGGCATGTACTACGCGATGGTATCGGAATTCCTCCGCTCGATGAACTGCCCGCACATCTTCATCTCCATCTACCACCTCTCCAACTGGCTGCTGGAGTGCACCAAGCTGACGATCATCATCCGCATGCACATCAACAACCTGTACGACTTCTTCCCGTCGATCGTCGTCTTTCGCGCTCACACGCGCATCGCCTGGGTGGGCATCTGCACATTCATCGGGTTGGTGGACACATTGGGCGTGAGTGCCTCAAGCAACCACCACCCCGTCTCTCTTGCCTACACACATATATGTATTTACAGATTTGCGTGAAATTGCTCAACGAAATGATGTGGATGGCGAACCTGTACATGATGAACGGCTTCCAGATCTTCATGCGCAGCCTGCTGCTGTTCTACGGCTACGGGGTGTCGCGCCTCAACGACGACATCCACTTCTACAGCGGGCAGCGTCCGGTGCAGTTCTGGCGCATCATCTGGAAGATCTACCCGTTTCTCATGCTCTCCCTGCTGCTCGTGCTGAGCATCAACGGCTGGAATGACCCGCGCCAGACGGACTTTATCGCCGAGGACTTCCAGGCGGACGCCATCACCGCCGACTCATTCATTTACACGTGCATCGCCATGAGCTCGCTCATCTTCCTCGGCATGTTCATCATCTCGTTCCTCTACGTCGTGCTCCAAATGCGCGCCTCAATGGTAACCAACGCCCCATCACCATTTCACTGTACCCTAATTCAACGCGCACCTGCCGTACCGTAGCGCATCACATTGACGACGCCGCTCTTCCACTGGGGCCCGCCGTGCAAGGAGGACCGGGTGCAGCGTAAGGCGTTCACTCCGCGCGTCGCCATTCGCTCGCAGCGTCCGAAAAAGTATCGGCAGCGCTTCCGGGAGCACTCAGTGCGACAGCAGCACGAACGGGAATTCGCCGAACACGTGAAGCGTGGCCGCCTCTTTCTCGACAAAGAGTTCTTTATCAACCTCAGCAAGGAGCAGAAAAAGATTATCATAGAACATGTGAAGAAGAAGTCCAAATACTCGATCTACTCGTACGAGCAAGAGCAGGTCAAGCGGAAGAAGAAGAAGAAGACACTCGATTAACGGGCTATCACAGTTGTTGTTATGTCCGCCATTGTACGCAGATGGCGGTTATACATTTCTTCTTCCAAATGTCAACGTCGCCATTTTGTTTTCGCAGCACTTTTGCGAGCAGTGTAGATTGGTGTGCATCAGTGCGATTAGTGCAGTTCGTGCAGTTAGTGCAGGTCAATTCATTTCGAATAGAATTTACGCGAATATTGCAACAACAAAAAGTGCAGTGAACGTGTGATATGAAACGCGAAACACCAATAATACAGAGTCGAAAGGCGATGTGCGAAGATTACAACAACAACCAACGAGATAAGGTTAGGTTATATTTCAACATTTTCGCTAATTCCGATACATATTATATTATGTGCCGCCCATACATTCCGATCATGTTTGCTGCGATACTTGCACACGCTTGATATGAATGATTACGTTTTAAATGCATGGCGTATTCAATGCAAATCAATGAGATTATTGATGTCGTCGGGCATCGCCGGCAACCGGCGTTTGCGTTGTTTCGCCGGCGGCATATTGCTGCGCCCCCAAATTAGATCCATTGCCTTGGGTATCAGACGCGCGAAATCGTAGTCTTTCTTCTTTGCGCGATCGCCGTCGGGTGTGGAGGCGGCCTGTTTGCGTATATCGTTTGCAATATTGCGCGTCACGTTGCGCTCCAGCTTGCTGGTGAGTTGGTCTCGCAGTGCACGCGTCGCCGCATCGCGCCGCATTGTTACCAAACGCAGTTTATTCGGTATCGTTGTCGCATCGGCGCAGATGCTCGCCTTGCGCTTCCGCTCCAATTCCACAATGTACGTGTTGGGTGCCTGCACCTGCGAAACGCGTGGCCGTATAATCGTTTTGTGTCCACTCGCCGGTTTCTGGTCGACGGACAAAACGGGCGGAATGGGCGGCTGGTTGCGACTCGTCATCTCAACATCGAGCACGTTGGAGAGCGCCGCGAATTTCGCCTCCCACGCGTCCAAGCGCGCTTGCATTGCCCCAACAGCGCCGTCGTGCTGCTGGAGTTTCGCCTCCTGCGCCTGCAGCGTCGCCGTATGCGCTTGTATAACGGCCGCTTGCGCTTTGATGGTCGCCTGCTGCTTCTCGACGCGCGCGTACAGCTTTTGCACCACCTTGTTGAGGCAGTTCATGTGCGCTCGCTGGCGGCGATTCACTTTGGGCAGCTTGCGGATATACTCGAGCAGCGCGTGCTGCACAAAAATTGTCACCTTGGGCGCTTGAATTCCCGCCGAGTCTGCGGCGGACGCTGCGATTGTCGTCGACTTGGTCAATGTCTTCGTCTGCTGCTCTTTGATGGCAGGCAGTATCTTCTCGTCAAAGTACTCCATCGCCATGCTGCTGATGTCGCGCAACTCCTGTAGGATTTCATTGGCTCGTGGTGGCGCGCCGCTTTTCTCAACGACATTCAATACGCGCTCCAATTCGTCGAGCACCTGCCGACATGGAGGAAAAATGGAGTTTATTTGTACTTGGCATCGATGCCACAATGCAACCACCCCCGTACCTTTCCGGGTATAAAGCAACACATATTCCTTTCGATATACTTCTTGTACGTCATATTCAGCATGCTGATGCGCGTCTCGATGGCCGAAAGGATATCGCAGTGCCGGAACAGGGGATGCACACGGCGTTCGCTTTCCCTGCGCGGTAGTAACGCCTTCACACGCTTAAAGATCGCCGCATGCCGCCTCTCGATCTGCACGAAGCCGCGAGATAATAGATTCCCGCCGACATCATTAAACTGTCTGCAAACCTGAAGGCACAATCGGTACAATCGGACAACAGTCATCCACGCTACGAGAAACATCCGTTCATTTATTAGCTCATAGCTCAAAGCTCATCATAGATAGGTACTACTTGGTACACATTATACTAGGGTGTTAGTTGTCATCGTCATTGTCGGGAACAAGTAAACTTAAATTGGCATTTTGCGCATGGGAATGGCTAAAGGTCTGCTCATCACCGCGAACGGACAGTGCTGCAACGGGCGCCACGGTCTTGTCCTTCATCATGCCGGTACGCTGCCAGCGGCTGCCCTTGCACTTCTTGCAGCTGTTTGTCGGTAACTTGTTCAGACTGACGGTGCGGTAGCCGCAGTCGGCGCATGCGAAAAACCGCTTCACGGCGTCGAAGACTTTCAGCGGATGGCGTTCGGTCTTGCAGCGGTCGGCCGCCGAAAAACTGGTGTACTTGCATTGCGTGCACTGCACTGCCTTGCACGCCACTTGCATTGTGGAAGTCATCTTCTCTTCCATGCGCTCTTTCGCTTCCAGTTTGGCGAAGTACTCTTCAGCCTTCTCTCCATCGCGCACTTCCAGCAGATCGCTGTGTGCCGATGTGGCCGCCATCATCTGCTTGAAGCGCTGTGAGAAGTGATCGCTGGCACCAGTGCGCCGCCGCTTCGCATCGCTTTCTTCGGCCTCAGGCGATGTGGTGATGGTGGTGGACGCAGCAGAGCGCTTTTTTGAGATGTGTTTTGTGCTATTGGGATCAATTTTGTTGATCGGCCCATTGTGCTGCACCCATTGCAGAGCTTTTTGATTTGCTCGCGGCAACGCTCTAGTCTTTTTCATGACCGTCGACGATAAATCAATCATGCTCGTGCTCGTGCTGCTCAATTTCGGAGTGACCAATGCTAGTGTTGGTGCAACGCTATTCTCCTTCTCCTTGTTTCTACATGGCTCGTTGTTGTCAGGCTGTTTATCTTGCAGTTTGCTGATGACAGTCTTGGCTATGCACCGCGATTCGGCAATCGATACATCCTGCGACGGTTCCATCCTTCTGCTTTCGTTAGAATTGCCCAGCTTTTGCAACAAGTGCAGATCTTTCAGTCGCCTTGAGCGCGATTCTTCCACATGCTGGACCATTGGCCGTTTCGATTTAGCAACCAGCTGTGGCGATTGCGCGTTTTGCTGATGTAAACCAGACAACGCGTTTAGACGGCCGACATCCTTCGTGCGTAATTTGCTGCATGACTTTGCCGGCTGTGCTGTGTACGACTTGCCTGCGTAGAACACCTCGTGCTTCCCCAGCACCTTATTGCGTAGGCCCTGCAGGCCTCTGCCGGTGAACGACGACTGCAGGTCGGAGCGTCGGCTGCTACACTTTTGATACTCCTGCTTCACATGATAGATGCAGTGCTCGCATCGGCTCGTATTTACAAATGCTGTACATGGGCTGCCATCCTTCTTCGTGCTCTTACACGTCCCGAAATCCTTGGAATGTCCCAGAATCATCAACTTTTGCACATTGTCAATGCTGAGCGTAGCCTATAAACATGCAAAAATTCAATTAACCACTCTCCTCTATAACTCTTGGTTATTGTCATGCATACTTCGTCTTTCGAGCCCTGCTTTCGCTCCAATACGGATGGATTCAGAACGCTAACCACCGTGCCCAACTCACATTTCCATAGCGCTTTGTACGCACTTTGAAAAAGGAACAAGGCGAATGTCTTCAGGTCGCCGTGAAGATCGCTCAGAGTCCATATCGAGAAAGGATTGCCCTGCTGCGAGGTGCGGCCCGTTTTGTGCACCAGCACACCGGCGACCACCCAATCCGTATGATTTGGTTGCGCATCGACAAACTCCCTTAGGCGGCATACGGCCACACCGCATCGTCCTTCCATTTTGCTCTTGAAGGCCGTGGAGGAAATGAGCGGTCTTATAATGCGGATGCCGAAGATTGGATCCGTGTAGACGTCATGCTTCACGGCAGGCACGAGATGTTGTGTGGTGGCGGCAGCCTGCAGGGGCTGCAGTTGATTGGGTGCTCTTTGCGGTTTCGGCTTTGTGGTCCATGTGGCCGGTTGCGCAGAAACAGTGCTCAGCTCACTTGGTATTGCATTATCGGTGGGCTGGGATTGTATTAGGGCATTGACCGATTTCCCAAAGTCGCTGAGCTCTTCATCCTCGTCGTCATCGTCATCCGTTCCGAATAATCGTTCTCGCAAAGATTTTGAGGTATCGTCTGGCGGTAGCGGTTTGAGAAAATTTGGGTCTTCGCGCAACGATCTGCTGGTATCGCCAACGGCGGTCAGGATAGTGCTGAAGAAATCGTCGTTGCAATCCATTGCAAATTGGAATGGTGATGATTATTTTTTGGCGCCAAAAAATGCGGCGTGTTGTACGCGATAAACAACATGTAACGCAATGAACGCAATGTAACGAACATAAAGAGAGTGACGAAAGTGGACGAAGGTCATGAAGGCGGACAAGGACAGCGCATAATGGCGCACGAAGTCGTCTTTGTCCTTTGTTATATGCCACCTATTTGCCACAATAGGTGCAATGGGTGCAATCACTGCAATCAGGTGCAATTGGGTGCAATTGGGCGCAATCGGCGCAATAGGTATCGAATGGGACGCGCAACAGCGTGCGAGGCAGATAGGCGACATAGTAAAACAACATCGGGCAACATCATGCATATGCATATGTCTTCTTATTTACAAGTAGAATAAGCATGCATACCAAACGATTCTGGGCGATTTCGTCGTAGGTCAAAAAGGAAAAGATCTTCTCCATCGCCACGTCGGGCAGCAGCAGGAGGTATGGCCCGATGCTCATGATTGCACGTGGATTGGTCCTAAACGCTATCGCGCATTACTCATATACGTAATACTCTT
>JARJDR010017642.1:0-10744 GCA_030264135.1 Myllaena sp. GC000078 | reverse complement strand
TTCAAGAATTTAACGGTCGAGAGGATGGCGGATAAAAAGGGCAGCCCACTCGATATAAACGGGCAAAATTTCAACGCCAATATGTACCTAGAAAAGTTATTTAAGGTAAAAACTCTGAATTAACCTCCAAATCTCGATTCTACTTATCTCAAATGATTTCCAATAGGAAAATAATCTGAAACAAATAATGGATCATGAAAGCGAGGTGGTGAAAGACACGCAAACGCTACATTCCGATATGCAGACGCTAGTCTACGAAAACTACAACAAATTCATCTCGGCAACTGATACCATCAAAAAGGTAATTGTTCCTCGATTGCAAAAAAGTTATTGTTCATACTCAATTTGATTCATACTCAATCTGGCAAGATGAAAACCGATTTCAAACAAATGGAAGCCGAAATGGAACTGCTTGCATCCAACATGGAATCGATCACCTCCTTCTCGGACCAAATCAGCTCGACGCTGAGTGATACCAGGCAGCAAATCAGCAAACTGTCTGGCACACACACCCTCCTCAAACGACTGCAGTTCCTGTTTAAACTGCCCGCCACGCTGAAATCACGCATGGAAGAGAAGGACTATGTAAACGCGGTGCGTGATTATCTACATGCACAACGCGTACTCCAGCAGTACGGCACGATGCCTTCATTTCAAGGCATTCAAACTGATTGCGAGCTGATATTGAATGAATTGAAAGCGGAGTTGCGTCGCCAGTTCGCCAATCAGAACGCTTCCGCTAAGGATCTAGCCACATCCGTCGATTTACTACTGCAGCTGAATGAACCAGCCAAGGAGTTATGTAAAGAGTTCTTGGCATGCTCGGAGAAGCGCTTGAGCGAGCAGTTGGTGTTGCTGCGCGACCAAAGCGAGCAGCGCGATATCACCGAATTCGTGGATTTGGGTTGCTCAGGCTTCCTCAGCGATCTCTGCTTGGTGGTGGCGTCGTTCCACGATATGTTCATCAATCGCATGAGCACGGATAGCATTGAAAACAGTGAGATCTTCGAGAGCTTTGCCGGCACGGAGATGAACACGTTTATCATGCAGAATATGCATCACTACTTTGAATTGATGCGCGGGAAGGTCGAGATGGAGCAGGACGCGAGCGATACGAATGTGATTGTGCGCGCGCTGGATCGTTTCTACCGTCGGCTGCAAGCGATGAACACATTGTGCGTAAACGTGGATTTCGAAAGGTTTGTACTTGGAATCGTTGGGAGACAATAAGTTAAGTAAGCTGTTTTGTAGAAGTGGGACGGATATTGTGATAAACGCGGGTAAGAAACAGGCGAAAGGGCATCTGCAAGTGTTGAAGCACTACTTCGCTGAGAGTATAACAAAGGTGCGGCAGAGTCTCGCCAATCAGAAGATTATGAATCAAGAAGAGAACTCGAAAAATCTCACTGAGTTGCTCAGCTCCTTGATTATGACCACCGTGGAGAAGATCAAAGGAGTTTTACAAGATCTGGTCGTGTTCATTCAACCGGAGATTCACTTCGGGCAGAAGGCGAGGTTTCGGGATAGTTTCTGCGTGGATAACGTACGTGAAGGGTTGATTGTATGTTTTCTGCATCACATCACCGCCACAGCCAGGGGGTTTTGCTCGAATAACGTATCCGATCCGAAAGTGCCGCCGACTTTATTACTACTCTTGTCGAAGTTTTGCGTTGATTTCCAGAACGGCAGCGTTCACTATCTGGTAAGTCACTTAAGTCATTCACTCCGATTTCTCGAATAAGAAAATATCTTGTGATTAGTTATCACAAACAGATGAGCTCTTTCATATAAACCCGAAATCGTCGTCGGCATTAACCACCGAGAGCGAATTGAACACTTCCATGCAGGAATCCGCGCAAGAGTTACTCAACTACTTTGTGCGCATTCAGGGTTTAAGCGTCTCACAGGTGATAAACGATGAAATTAACTTCAGACACAAGTTAATGTGTTAATGTGAATTTGATTAGATGTTGCGAAAGAGTGTTGAGACACGCGACTGGTTGCACACGATTGAACCGCGTACGGTGCGCGCGGTGATGAAGCGCGTTGTCGAAGATATTGCGGCGATTGATAACACCGTGGCGCTTTTGTACGAAGACCAGGGCACCGCAACCGAACACAGTAGCGATTCCAGTCGCAAAACTCATAGCATTTCCGTTTCCAAGCATCAGTTCAGGTCGAATTGGTCCACGTACACGCCGAACCATTTAGACTCCACGCTGGTGTCGAACATGCATAAGTTGTTTAGCGAACGGATTGAGATTTTCGCCACGGTTGAACCGAATAAGATCTCGATTTTGACTGGCATTATTAAAATCAGTTTAAAGGTAAAAATTATATTTATTTTATACCACATATAACAATTATTGATTTGTAGACGTTTATGGAATGCGTTCGGTTGAAAACGTTTAGTAAATATGGCTTGCAACAGATTCAGGTGGACACGCATTATCTACAGCTGTATTTGTGGCGATTTGTAGCAGATGAGAAGTGAGTAAACACCTTTTTTATGTGTATATACATGATGATGAATTTGTTCCTATTAGTTTGGTGCATTTCCTATTGGATGAAATCCTTGGTTCTGCGGTGCATCGCTGCCTGGAGCCGGTGCTGATGGAGCCGAGTGTTGTTGATATTATATGTGAACGGGGCTAACATGAATTTATTAAATTTATTCATCATAAATGCGTTATTTGGTTGTTATTCACCACTCTATTGATAAGCACTTGAGCAGCAGGAGGTAGGAAATGAACTCCTGCGGCACTAGTACTTAGAAACAGGTAGTTTGTGGGTGGGTGTGTGTTGAAAATATCTCCAACATTGCACGATGATTTCATCTGTTCATCTGCAAAACGCAAAGACATCTCAATTGAAAGATTACGTGTCGCCAACACGTGGACGTGTAAATTACATCCAATTTATGATGCATCCATCCTCCTTTTGCTCTGCATATCATCATCATCATCATCATGCATAGCTCGCTCATTCAAACATTTGATTAAAGCGAACCATTATTCGTTTTATGTTGAGTAATACACTCGAAAATGCCGCGCTCTATGCGCAGTTTCGACTCACCGTACTTGCCGTACGCTGTCGTGGTAGTGGTGCAGAAGGTTAACCGATTTGACCCCAAACTAAATTAACGTGTATACAACTGCGCGCTGGCGACGACCGACCGACGACGCCGACGACGCCAACCACGACGACGACGATGTAGACAAACCGTATGTGTTTTAATTGAAATTACTATATCGCACGCACGCACGCACGTTTTTCATTCATCGCTCCCTCGACCTCTTCGTCTCGCCGGGATGCAATGCGTTTTTGCTTAATTGCTCGAAATTAAGTACCCTCATGTCTTTTTGGGGGAACGCGCCCGCCGCCATTTGGCAAGAGATGCTTAATTAACTCGGTCGGCATTACCAACAAATTCAGATCGGAATGTAATAAAAGAAAAATTTGAAACACATCATCGTCATCACACTCGGTTGTGTGCGCTGTGCGTGTGCGTCAACCGCGATTGATAAACGTAATGAATAATATAATAAACGTTTGTTTTTTGCAGACGATATGGCGGTGCAGCTGCAAGATTGGCGATTACTCAATGCGTCCGATTGTTTCCCGTTGTTCTTCGCACGCGCCAGATAAAAACCGCCAGTGCTATAAATATTATTATTGAGTTTCAGATCGATATGATTTGTCGGACGACGGACGACGACGACACCGACACTCTCTGGTGTAGATAATACGGTCTCTTGACGGGTGAAAGGTCATCTCTCGGCGAGGCAAGTGAGAACCAGATAACCGGGCGATTTGAAAGTGTACTTAATGCTTACTTGCGTTTTGTGTTCTTTTCGGCTGGTGGCGTCCGTCGTCTCGCCTCCGGGCACGTTGGGCATGGTAAGCACCACCATGTGGACGAGGAGGAGGAAGTGGTGGTGGTGGTGGAGGAAGAAGGGTTTTAAGTGCGACGCGCACCCGACGCACAACACCAACGGACTAACCGCTTAACGAATCTCGCGCGTGACTTTATATGCGAGCGCCGGCCGTGCCGCCGCCGCACGCTGTAGCCGCCGCTCGCGCGCGCCGGTTCGTGTATGTGCCCACATCCTAGGCGCACTAATTTAGCTTATAAATTAAGAGATTATTTCCTTTTGTCGTGCGATGCGCGATATACATATGTTCATAACCATTTACACATCCAGTATTGATACTGCTTTCATTTTCCAACACCAAACTTTACTTGACGATCAACCATATTCAAAACAAGTACTTGTGATTTGTTTGTAAATTCTTGCAAATAGAGATATGGCGTAGGTGATATAATTCAGTTGATAATCGAATGAAATCCATCACGGGAACCAAACAATAAATGTAAGTATAATAACAATATATGGGTAGCGATGTGCTCGTCGTGTGCGCCGCATGCAATGAGCATCAGCATCAGGCGCTGGTGCGCAATGCACCGGAAACGGCGTTAAATAGGAAGCGCCGATTAAAAAAAAGAGTTTCAATCACACACAAGAGAGGTTTCGAGAGACATTCACTGCGTGCCTGCCGCCTGTGGCCGTTGATGAGGCATCGTCCCCGCGACGTCTTCAATCGCCGCTTCAATGGACGCGACCGTGTGTCAAACGTAACAATGTTAAGTAATAAAGCAATAAACTGTTTGGCGCTTTTGAGCATAATTTCCTCACCGAATGGAATGGAATAATACGATGTGCTGACAGCAATACTGCAACAATACGACTGCGGACCGACCGCGTATTGCGTATTGAATGCAATGATTTTGGTGCGCTTTCTTCGACATTCGGTATTATTTACATATTGCTCTCGATGTGTGCTAAATTATTATAGATTTATTTTTAATGAATCATATCCTCATTACTAATTCACTTCGAATCAGGCCCGAAAGAAAAGAAAATCGTATTATATTCATATTATTCGAGACTACCAGCAGAATGCTTTCATGAATGAAGAATTGAATAAAAAACGAGGGGGTGAATTGTGCATGCACCAATCTACCAATACTTATTACATTTCTCTACTTTTCTCATGTGAATTAATGTTACTAAAGTATTTCAATTGCATTTGATTGAAATGTCGAAAAGTCTAAAACTCTAAATTTTGACGATATTAAGCATATGGTGCAGAAGATTAATAAGCATGATAGTTCATTCCCTGTCGTAGTGTCATGCAATCCACCTCATCGATCTTCAGCGTATTGGTCTTGATGTTCAAGTCTTCCTCCAATTGGATTTGTGTTTTCAGTAGATAACGCATCGATGCTTGTGCCTATTATATCAATTATTGTTTGGTTTGCATAGAGAGAAACTGAATATTACCTCAATTATGGAATGTTGTAATTTGTTGGTGTTCTGCCGTAACTCCAGCACTTCATTGACGAGATTTGTTTCGACCATATCGCGGCACAGCTCCATTCCGGGACGCTGCGCGCGATTACCCATTCGCGTGTGCGCCAAACCCATAAAACCTTCCTTCTCAGCCAACGAAATCTCCAATCTCGTTATCGTCTTTGTCAATTCATTCACTTGCCGCATTGTCTAATTAGAAGCGCAATTAACTTAAATTTGCAGAAAGTTTCCCCTTACTTACTTCTGAATGTTGTATTTCCATCTTGTACTTGCACTCCTTCGTCTCTTCAATCCGATTGCGGAACGCATCATTCACCACATCAAACTGATTCTTCAAGTCTTGCATTGTCTGATTGATAATCATGTCCACGTAGATGACGAGCATGCGTGAGCTGTTGATCTCCTTGGCGCCGCGTTCGATGTTCTCCCGCGAGAACACCTCCCATTCCTCCATTGTAATTGTTCTAAATCATAAACGAATTTAAAATAGTAAATAAGCGCCCTGCATTCATTCGTACGCCGGATCCAACGGCGAAAAGCCATGGTAGATGCTCAATTCCAGGCTCTTCTCGTTGAGCCCCAGATTGACGCCGTCGATCTTCAGCACGTTCGTCTTGTCCTCCATGTCGCGGTCCATGAAGTAAGCGGTGCTACGCAACCGACGCAGCTGCTCCTCGCACTGCCCGAGGTTCGTGCCGATGAGCGTGCGCGACCCGATGAGCAGCTCACGCTCCTTGAGCAACGCCACTTCGACGCAGTCCTGACAGAGGTCGATGCCCAGTCGACCCTCACGCAGCAGAGCGCACTTTGTGCAGATGTTCAGGCACTCGGTGATCACCGTCTGGCAGTCGTTGATGCGGTCGGCGTAGATCTTCAGGCTGTCCATCTCGGCCATCACGGCGCGTCGCTGCGTGTCGATCTCGCGCTGCATGAACTCGATCTCCTCGATCTTCTGTTCGAGGTTGTGGTCCACCTCGCGCTTGTTGCGCGTGGTGATTTCGCATACTTCCTCGTTGGTCTAAAACCTCACCGAATGAAACATTTAGTGTTGAGTAGGCAAAGGAATTGTTACTCGTTCGCATTCTGCAATGGTCTTGTCGGCTAGTTGCTGCTGGTCTTGGCATGTTCGGTATTTGAAGCGGTTGTTTAGATGCCATTCTGTTAGCGAAAATCTAAAAATAATTAGCGTAAGTAAAGAGGGCAAGAAGTAAGAAGAGGAAAAGGGTTTACCTTGGTGGTGGAGGTGGTATGGCGACCATATGACCATCAATGAGGGAGGTTATATGCACATCCGGTTTCTGAAAGTATGTGCCGTGCGATTTCTGTTTTTGGCAAGCCATTGTGTATAATTATTATAAAATCAGTCTGTAAAATCGGACAATTTCCCTTTCAATGAACGTCCGTCAATAAAAATGTTGGTTCAATATCATCACCATGGTTACAATACATTTATTTTTGATTCGAATGTTTGGAAATAAATATCATATTTTTTAAACACAAATATAATTTACAATAAAGCTAACTTAGCGAAACTTTGCCTTGATAAACGTGGGCAACGGCAGCATATGCAAGACGACATTAAAGAAAAGTATGCCAACGGCAAACGCGAGCGACATGTACAGATTGAGATCCTCGTCGAAGATTCCAGCGAAAATCGGCACATTATTCTCACGCGAGTAGCGCTCCGATAGGTACGCAAAGTTGTTCTTGTAAACGCATTGCGTTGGCAGCGGTTGCACGCTGAGATTCGTGCAGTTTGCTTTGCTTTCATAAAGCGACGCCTCCGACATGGGACCGAGCAGCATCAGCTTGGAGAGGTACAGCGCTGCGTAACGGATTTGCGTCGCATACGTTGCGTAGAAGAGCCATTCTTGCAAACCCTTAAAAGATCTAACGAAAAATGGTTATTTATCAATGTATCAATCTTAGTGGTAGACTTGCCTTAGTATTCCGCTTCCTAGCACAATGCAAACGGAAGTAATATAGAGACTGGTGATGGCCGCCGTGATATTATCCTTAAGCATCATCAGTAAGGCGATGGTGGTCTGCTCGGCCATCACATAACAAGCAAAGACAATCAGGCTGAAGAAGATGTATTCATCGGGCTGCTCGATAATGGAGCCGACTAGTGGGTAGATGATGGCCCCACAGATACAGTTCGAAATCAGCGCGAATGGTAGCGAAACGCAGTTGTAAGTGAAGAGGAAGAGACCACCCTTGTAGGTGCCTTCCTGTGATTCTTGATAGTAACGCGTGCGATAAACTGGATCTAAATATGCAGATATTAGCAATAATGCAACAACCCAGGTAGAAATTTTAGTCGGATTAATGTTGACTCGATTGGTTATACGCCGAAACGTCATAACGTCAAATATACATCGATAATGGTCTCAAAATGGACTCAACTTGTATTTTCAAATTGTAGTCGCATCATTGACCCAGCATTCAATTTCAATATCAACTCAATAGTGACTCGATTGACTCCATATTGACGATGTACCAACATTCAAATTCGATTCCCAAGATAATTTCTACCTGGGAAATGAAATTATTACTTACATAAAATGATTGTATTCAATATGCCCAGGAAATAAGTGCCAGTTAAGCAGTTCAGAATCAATCCGCTTTTTGAAGTCAACGCGTATTGATCGTTTTCGATGCGATTGTAGAAGATCCACACGAAGAAGAAGTAGAGTGGTAGCAGGAATAAACGCAGGAAGGTTTGTTTGATACCCGCCCACTTGAAACTCAGTGTTGCTGTTAATAATCTCCTATAATTTAAATTCAATTAATATTGCTCTAATTGTTGTTATGACTTATGACTTACATGTATAATAGCCAACCGACATAGAAACAACTTGGTTTGCTCTGTAGCAGTGGGACTTTATTCCCGTGCCCAAGGATTCCTGTTGGACTTTCAAACAGGTGCGATACCGACCCAGCTTTGCGCAGTGTTCCACCTTCGATTTTGAACTTTTCGACCAATGCGGCGATTTGATTGTTGCTCTCCAGGAAACGCTCCCGTGACCTGCGGTCCACCGTTGAGAGACATACTAAAATCATTAAATTAACTTCTTCTTCTAGTGCTTCAGCATAGTCAAAAACTCACAGTAATACATTAAAGGGTTCTCCAATTGCGGACAGGGGAAACCAATTGCATTGAAATACTCCAGCATTTGGCGTGTGCGTCCGGCGTAAACCACATCGCCCAGGCACAAATACAAAACGCGATCCAGAAATGGAAACACATCCGATCGGGGCTTCTCCATGGTGAGTATGATTGCAGTTCCGTATTTCTTTGCAGCGTTCGAAAGAATTGAGATTACCAGATACGTATTGAGTGGATCCAAATCCCAAGTGGGTTCATCCAATAATAAAACAACTAAATTATAAGAAAAATTTAAAAAAATTGGTAGGTAATTGAAGTACTCGTTGGATTTGGAATCAAACCTGGATCTTTGATCAATTGCACGCCAATCATCAACCGACGGAGTTCGCTCAGCGAGAGATTCTCAACGCACCGATTGGCGACCTGCGAGAGTGCCAAATCAGCCATGATTTGCTTGACTTTCGATTTCTTCAGATAGCCGGAGAGTTTCGTGGGCGTGTAGTAGAGGGTTTGTTCGATGGTCAGACCGGGAATGAAGTCGCAGCGGTGTGTTACATATCCGCAACGTTGTTGAAAGAGCGTGAGCGACATGGGTTGATTGTTGAGAAGGATCTGACCGCGTGTGGGTCCTTCCACGCGTCGGGAGATAACATCCAGTAGTGCTTTCTTGCCGCTTCCTAAAAGTAATATCAATCATCATCATCTTAGCGTTGCTCCCATTGAATCAAAGTGGATAAAATAAACAAGGTGGAAATTCTGGTACCTTTTGATCCAAGAACAGCGAGCACCTCCCCGGATTGCACCATCATCGAGACATCCTTCAGGATGACGCCCGTTTTGAGTGTGCCCAGCATGCGTTGCATGCAGGAGCCGGGCTCCACCTACAAACCAACCGCATTTACAATATTGCGTTCCACTAAATTAATTCGCTAAAATAAACTAATTGCTCATTGCGCCAGCGCCAGCGTACAGTAATGGAATTTGGCAATGCTAATAACAACGCACCTGTCCCGAATGGAAGACATTGCACAATTCCAGCAGGTAATCTCCGGAAATCATAATTAAGCGCGGTTGTGCGTTTTGCGTGTACCACTAACAATAAGCGCACATTTCAGTCGAGCCCGACACAGTTAAGTGCACATATACTGACTTAAGTCACTTTGCTTGGTACGCAACGCAGTGCGCGCAACGATTGCCAGCAATGTACTGGCACGACGGTTGTGTCGGTGAACGCCAACCATCTCTCCTCCATACCCACCGTTGGAGTCGTTGGAGCAGTTGGAGATGGTGATGGTAATGGCCGGATGGCGATGGTAGTGCACTCCCAGCAGAAGAACAGCACTCGTCCGCTGCGTTGGTTCGTCGCTTATGCGCCCGTTGAACTCACGCGCAGGATGTGTTCCGTCTCTCCTACCTGACAATCGCGCAAACAATAGACTTTGCTTTTTGATGTTTGAATAATGACGGTGTGAAACAGCTCGCTGGTGGAGATGCAGAGAGGTTTTCTGAAAACACTTAAACACTTCACTATCAGTATACTAAAGAGTCGGCAAGTGTTTTTCTATTGAAAAGCAGACGTGGATCAATATTGAAATGTTTGCAAACTTTGACAATGAAATTAACACCGCTAGAAACTTCTTTGTTTTAGCGTTTTTTAACGCACCGACGAATTTTCCAAGAAAGCGAAATCAATGTGTCGTTTGTCTATACTAATACAATGAACCAATCAAAATTAACAATCGAAACAATCGAAAGCACGGCAATGACAAGAAATTGTAATTTGTGAAGTACTTACAGTAATTATTTGTTCAACACCTATAAGTATAATTTGAATAAGAACAAACAAAGTCTAAATTGAAAGTTTTTGTAGACAAGATCAAGATTTTCTTTTCGGATCAAACCGCATTCTTGTAGCTTTCCCTGCGAGAATTTCGTTACGTAATTGATACTTAAGTAGCACCTACCTATATACGAGTACGTGACAATAAATAATGCATTGAATAAAAATGAATCCCATAATATTGCTTGCGCAACCATTGCAAGCGCATAGGGTGTTTGCGTGCGCCAAAGTTGGTCAACTTTGACGCATATTGATTCAGACAGCCTCTCATCTACCTTAGGTAAGTATTGTGTCAGCGTTTAGCAACGTATTCATCACAAATCAGCAACGCAAATGCTGTGCGTATTATGCATGCATTGCAACATTTCAGCCATCGGAATGAATGACTCAAACGATTAGAGCATTTTGTTTATTAATCAG
>JARJDR010017636.1:0-13444 GCA_030264135.1 Myllaena sp. GC000078 | reverse complement strand
TTTCTAAATACTCTGCGTCTATACAGCAACTTATAAGTAAGTTAAACTTTTTATATTGAAAGCAAAACCGACCTATAAAAAAGTTAGTAAACTTTCAAGCAAGAAGACAAGTCTTCTTGCTTTGAAGAAAGAAGATTTGAGGTTAGAGCTTCCACGTTTTATGTGATCAATTAATGTGATGTGAATTTAATTTCTAGACAGTAATGGATCAACCGGGTTATCTTCCTTATCCGAAAGGATTTTCGACGCGCGCCATACATGCCGGGCAGGATCCTGAGAACTGGGATTCCATGGCTGTTGTCCCACCTATTGTGCTCTCAACAACATTCAAACAATACAGCCCGGCTAATTTCAAAGTAAATATGTACTAAATCACTTTCCAAACATAAACAATGTTTTGTATCCACAGAAATTCGAGTACGGGCGGTCTGGCAATCCGTCTCGAAACGCGTTGGAGGAATGCATGGCAGCCTTGGAGAATGCCAAACATGCCATGTGCTTCTCCTCAGGGCTGGCAGCATCCAACACCCTCTTGGGCATGCTGGAGAGAGGTGATCATGTTATCAGCGGAGATGATATCTATGGTGGGACATACAGGCTGTTCAGCAAAGTTGCCTCCAAATTTGGCTTGGAATTTTCATTTGTTGACACAACTAATTTGAAGAATATTGAAGCTGAAATTACTCCCAATACCAAGGTAATAACACTGCAAGGAAATTCAAAATAGTTATTAATATTTATTTGAAAAGCTCATCTGGTTGGAGACGCCAACGAATCCTTGCTTGAAAGTCAACGATATCGCGGCTGTAGCGGCGATTGCGAGGAAGAACAACGTGGTGCTCGCCGTGGATAACACATTCCTCACGCCTTATCTGCAACGACCCCTCGACCTCGGCGCGCACATGTCGGTCTACTCCTTGACCAAATACATGAATGGTCATTCGGATGTTGTCATGGGGGCGATTGTAACAAGCGACGATGAGCTACACGAGAAATTACGCTTCCTGCAGAATTCGATGGGCGCCGTTCCGGCACCGTTTGACTGCGCTATGGTGACGCGTAGTCTGAAGACGTTGGCGGTGCGCATGCGACAGCATAGTGTCAATGCGATAGCGGTGGCGAAATTCTTGGAAACGCATCCGAAGGTCACGAAAGTACTGCATCCGGGTCTCCCCAGCCATCCGCAGCATCAGCTCTTCAAGCAACAAACATCCGGCCATAGCGGCATGGTAACGTTCTATCTTGAAGGCGAATTGGAGCAGTCGAAGACGTTCTTGAGCTCGTTGCGAGTGTTTACGCTCGCCGAAAGTCTCGGCGGCTACGAAAGCCTGGCGGAATTGCCATCGGTGATGACGCATGCATCCATCCCGCCGGAGCAGCGGGAGCTGTTGAACATCCACGATAATCTCGTGCGGTTGTCGGTGGGATTGGAGGATATTGATGATTTGATCGCCGACTTAGATCAGGCGTTCGCAAAAATATAAATATGCTAATATATTTATTTGCCTTGAATAAATAGTATCAATCTGCTCCATTCGCTATTAGTCGTAATCAGTTAACTCGATGATGTACTGCTGCCGCAGACTTTAGATAATCCATCTATGATTGCATCACAGGTCATTTTGTTCACGTTGGAACATTTAGCTAAATGCATTTTAACACTGTATATGTACTAAAACAAAAAAGTACATCACAATCTGCCACCGAATACTCAAATAGAATACTCACCTTATCCAAATAAGTGATAGTATTGTCTTGAAAATAAGTCTTCACGAAATTCACGCGACTTTTCATTTGTAGGTTTTCCTTTTCGTGTCGCACAATATTGCGAGCTCTTTGCAACAGCAGATCGACATTAATGCGGTCGCTGACGAGATCAACTTTGAATTTGTAAGGCACAAACGTTTCATCTTGATGGTGCACCACCATACATCGATAGGGAGAGGCAATTAACGCTCCGTGCAAGCTAAACGGCGAAAGGATGAAACCGACACAAGGCACTTTATTACCGATCCATTTCTGCACCGACACTTGCGTGTCAATGTCTTGCTGTGAGGGCTCCGGTGCAAAAGTTGGATGCGAATGATACCAGCCGAGAATATCGAGATTCTCTGCGTGCAGCTGGTCGGCGGCTTTCGCCTGAGAGAGTGGACACATGTCGCAATGTGTTAAGGAAGACGCTATATTTTTGCATGGCACATAGCGCTTGATGAGTAACTCGCGTGATGGACCATTCCAGTACCCGCCAACGAGGCCCATCACTTCGGTGAGGTACATGTGCGCATGCAGGTCCATTAATATTAACGTAGATACGTCCAAACAAATCGAGTACTTTTGCTACACATAATCAAATTAGAATCTCCGAAAGAGTTTTATAATTAAGCTCACTCACCTGGTGATCGTCTGTGAAGGGACGGGAATAAATTAAGCGAATCGATGGTTTCTTGAGGTAGTTTCGTGGTTTCGGTGTCGGTTCTTCGTTAACAACGGTGGTGTTGATAATTTCGCCTCGTTCATCATGAGTTAACGTATACCCTCCTTCGCCATCATTCAAATATTTCTTCCTATTGCGTTGTCGGGGAATATTATCAATCTTAAGTTTAATTTTCTCCCTTGGCGGTGCTGGCCCAGATGCTAGCTCGATCAATGGTCGCGAATAACATGTTTCTTCTGCGAATTAATAAAAAATTTGCAATGATGAAGCAATGCACTAAGATTATAATCTTACCACATCCAAAATTAATTGCGCCAATTTGTTCAAGATAAGTATGTATCCGTCCAATAAGATTTACATCTCCATGGTGTTTCAATCCATTGCGTATCGTAGTCTTGCGTGCATATTTCGGTTTACATGCTGCCCATGCATTCAATATATGATTTCGTATCTACGAAGACAATTATTACTTATAGGATAAAGATGTATATGTAAATAACGTTACAGTGAGGTATCTTTGAACAGTTTTCGTTGGACGATCTTCAAAGAATTCGAAAAACAGAAACTTTTCAACATCACTAATGTCTTCTCTTCCAATCTTCATTTCACACACTGGATATTCCGGTGATAGCAATTCTTTAGCAACTTCTTCACTTTGGTCTTCAATAGAAGGAGCCTTTTTAAGAATCACCTTAGCCGGTTCATCCATAATCTCTTTCTTGGTTTCTTGCTTCACTGGCACAGTAACTATAAGTTCCTTTTTCGGAAGCACTTCCTCCTTGATATCTCTCTTAATATTTTCTTTGCAATCCTCTTCATCTTCAATGTCGATCTCAATATCTGAGTCAGATAGTTCATCATTTTCCTTGATAATTTTCACAACTTCTTCACCTTCACATACTGGAACTCCATTGCCACTTCCCGTAATGATTCGAAGGGTCTTCTTATACTCAACTTCAGGAAGTTCTCGGGGAACTTTGGAGTTTGTGCTACTACCAGACTCTGATCTTGAAGATATTTTTCGCGATTTACCAGCTCTTTTCATCTTCCCTCTGGCAGATTTCACATGCATGCCTCTCAATGAAGTCATAGGTATTTTGGTTTTAAATTTCACCTTGGCTTTCTTCTCAATCATCAATTTCTGCATGTTGCCCTCAAGTTTCGGACTTCTAGCATATGTTGACTTGAGCAATGATTGTCCATGTGGTATGTTCTCATAACTTATTTGATCATTTGAACTGCATTTTCTTGATGAATTGGTTCTCTTCCTCTGGGTGCTGCATTTCTTCGGTGACTTTGGAGGTACACCACCAATCACCTCCTCTACACTTGCAGGTATCTCATTGCCTTGCAAGACTGATGCAGATGTGTGAACAACTGTTTCTTCAATGCAATTTGCATCAAATAATATATCCTCATTCAACGATGTATATGAAGTCTGCACATCAGAGTAGAAATTTTTCAGGAAATACTTCACTTCAGCAGGCGTACGGGAGCCAATAAACTGTGAAAGATTCACATTGCTCTTGCCAAATATCTCAATGCCACGATTGAGGAGATCTTTCTCCTTTTCAGTCCAACCACTTTCATCATTGATGGAATTCTGTTGTGGCAATATTTGTATCTCGCCGGGCGTATCGAATTCATACTGTTTTGTTTCTTCTGGATCATTTGTGTTGTACCACAAGGCTGGATTTGCACTGGGTTTGTCAAGTAACCATTGTGGATGAATGGTGTAGTCACAGTTCAAGAGGTCCGAATTTTGCGAGACAAGTGGTGCACCATCAAATCTATAATTTTATTTAGATATGATACCATGATAGCATACAAGAAATAGTAATTCAATTGCATATCTTTGATATATCTACTAAAAGAAATCCAGTACTTACGAGTCATTTTTGTTTAATATATCAAAGCTATAGTCGCCTAATACATCGACTTCGTCGTCTTCTGCCATTCTTTTTGAGCGTCACAATAATTTACACACGAAGAGTTGTAATTATTTAGAATTCCAATCAGTTATTATGGCCAGTACTACGCGATGGAAGCGGTAGCATCATAGGCATCATACAGCTTCACGCGCTTCACGCTTCAACTGAACACGAATCATACGAATCGCACACGTGAAATGAAGTCAAGGTTAAATAATAGCGCCACAGCCACGCCGTACTAGTTGCCTTCGTTGAATAGCGTTGAATATTCGAAAAATCTGCAGATATCGTCGGGAATTGTCCGGAATGAATCAGTTTGTAATTGCTTCCAGTACTAAATCCAGATGATTTGTTATATGCACGAATGAGATATGGACCCACCGAATCGATAAAGAATGTGAAATGATCGCACTTATTTCGCGGACGATTTGTGCATGCCTCTTGAGCATGAAAATGATAATTATTTCTGAAAACACAGCTTTTATTTTTTATTATGAGCACTATTAGGTTATATCGGTTATATGGTTTGGGATTGCAGCATTGTGCAGAGCGTGCAGAGGGAGAGAGAGCGAGAGACCTTCATAAAGTTCGCAGTTTTAGAAATAGTGCGTTGCCATGGTGACACTACATGTGTTTGCCGTAAGAGCCGCCATTACGAATGGCTTCACCGGTAACAAGCGGGAGAACCTCTTTGCTAAGCACTGCGTTGCTATTGGTCACACTACAAGTGTTGGCCTTAAAGTGGAACTGACGCGTGCGGCCGTTTAAAGGTGAACTGACGCGTGCGGCCGCTTAAAGGTGAACTACCGCGTGCGGCCGCTTAAAGGGGAACTGACGCGTGCGGCCCCTTAAAGAAGAACTGACGCGCGCAGCCGCTTAAAGGGGAACTGAACTTTCGCACCTGTGCCGGCGCCAGCGCCTCACCGGCATCGGCAGTAGGTCAACATTGCGGCAGGTCAGGGAGCGTAGCATGGGTGAATTTTCAATCGCTCATAACTTGGTGATTTCTCAACCGATTTCGTCACCGAAAAAAGCGCCTGTGTCTGCACATCAACGCGAATCGCACAGTGCAATTGAAAATTTTCGGTTTCATTTGGAAACATATTTAATTTACAATTTATTACTTTGCCTGCTTAATTTATACTGTTTGAAATGTCGTATGATGAATTTAACAGTATATTAATACAACGAAAATTAAGTTAGTATTACTTATGCCATACGAACTTCGTTGACTGACGAGAATTCCGGGTAGGAACTATCCGACGGCAGTTTGAAAACAATCTCGCCGGAGTCCTCCGATAGATTCTCGGAGAAATGGAGCGATTCCGAGCGGCGCTCTTGCGTCGATTCAATCACCTCATCGATAATTTCCTTCGTCGCTGGGAAATGCTGCAGCAAATGCTCCCAACTGCTCTTGCACACCGAAATGACGGAGCACAGCGTGAACGCCTTGTACGACTTTGTATGCGGCCGCTTTGTGAAGCCCTGATGCATGCCGAACACGTTCGCCTCGAGTATATCAAACTTGAGCTTCTCGTAGCCCTGCTCGATGCTGATCACCTCGCCGTACTCGATAAAGTACATTGTGCTGTTGCAGTCGCCCACCTCGGCGATGGTGTCGCCCGGCAGATAGATGCACACTTCGACAAACTCGTACAGCTGGCGCATAAAGTCGATGTGCGCCTTGTTGAACGGATGGTGCGACTCTATAATGCGCGCGTACAGCGCCGATTTGTGGTCCTGCAGAATGTACGGCGGCGCCGTCTGGAAGAGAATCGGATCCTGGCGACCGTTGTGGTGTCGAAACAGGTAGTTGATGTACGTCCACGCCTTCTCCGAGAGCGGTTTCGAAACGCGCTCGTTTGTAAAGTAAATCATCAGCAGCTTGACGCTGATTTTGAATATCGCCACCGTGTAGTTGTAGTCGATGAGGAGACGTGTGATTACCACCATCATGTAGATGAGCAGCGCTTGCGTCACGTAGATGAGTATCAGATTCACGAGCAGTTGGTTTTCGGTGTTGAATTCGCGCTCAACCAATCCGGCTGAGGTGTAGACGGAAAACACGCGCAAATAGCTCTTTACGGTTTTGATGTCATCGTCATAATCGGCCACAGTATACCTGCAAAAGCTCATTCAATTTCAAAACTGCCCAGTTTGCTAATGCTTACCAAATATCAAATACGACTTGCAGAAGGAATAGGGTATTGTAAATCAAAAATGTCCACTGCATATGTCGCGGCACATTTTTGCGCACCACATACGCATGGTAATAAGTGTACAGATTGCACACACGTATAAATTTGTTGATCAAAAATAAACTCGAACGTTCAAAACTCAAAATGTACGAGAGAAGGTAGGCTGGTAGGATGCTAATCATATCCACGTAGAACTTGAGTGATTTCACATAACGCATGGCGATTGCTTCAAACATCGTTACAGTTACACCCGATTCAAGATTTGTATAAGATGTATGACTCCGAATATAGATGTGACCCAGAAATATAATATCTAATAGGATCCATCTGAAAGTTAAGCAGTCCATCTAGAATGTATGTTCAATTAAGAGTGTTTAAAACTCACAGCCATAGATGGATAATCTTCTCGTCGACCACCAGCACATACAAACAATACGTTGACGACACGGCAACAATATGCACGTTCATAATATAGTCCCAGATACGATACATGACATTCTTCTCGCTGAAGGTGGTATAAAACCAACCCATACGCTCGCGCCATTCGTGCCTCGTTATTGGCGACAGATTGGAGCTGACCGAAACGTCATCAGGACTCCGTTTAAAATTCATATCCTTAATATACTCGCGCATCTCCACGTGCTGGTTATGGAGGCGTGCGCGCATACTCGGAAAGATTGACGCAATTTCAAACAGTGTCTTTGCCTGCATGCCTACCACCTTCACGTGCACCGACGCCGTAATACGCACCGACTGCCTTACCTTCCCGCGCGGATTGAAACAGCCAAACACACCACCCGTCCGAAGCGTGCACATGTAGATGTTCGCCACGTACACGGCGACATGTCCGCTGGCGACGATATAAATGCGATCCTGCACGTCATTCGTGCGAATGATATCAGCGTCCTTCTTGAAGTACAACTCGTCCAGATTGGACACCACCAGGCGGTACATGTTCTCGGGCAAGTCGTGAAAGAAAAAGTTATACTCCAGCGCCGACCTGTACAGGCTGAGAAAGATCTCCTCGCGCATGTACGGCGAGAAGTTCTCAAAGATCAGCTTCGGACTCTGGCCGTTGCTCTTCTTCCAATAGTTGCCAATATGCTCAATCATCTCGTTCTTGTCGACGTTCGAGATGAGCTTACGCGACGTGAAGCCGATATAGTCACGCACAGCGTCCTGATGCTTCGCCGACTTGATGTTGCCATGCGACTCACAGCCAAGGATATACGTAATGAAGAGCATCTTCATGATGTAGATGTAAAGTACAATGAGCAGCTGCTGGATGCATTCCATCTGGCTGAACATTGCGTAGGTATGCGTGATGGTCATGCTGGAGACGACGTAGTAGATTATCAGATATAGACTCTTCTCCTTCATATTCTCAAGTGAGGTGTACATGTTGATCCATGAAGTCTCGTAGACGCGAAACTCGCCCTGAGTGGTGTCGCAGGTAAAGACCAAATGTACGTGCGTGACGGTGGCGAAAAAGTAGAGCCCAATCACAATGGCGCCGGTGACCGTGTACCAAATTTGATACTTGGGATTGACCGCGTTCTTGATGTAGACGAAGAGACGTGCCGGCCGATAGAGACCTAGGCTGCGCATGACCACCATCATGATGAGATAGGCGCGCATTGGGTTCGAGTAGAAAATGCCCACAATGCCCAGGCTGTAGTAGGGGAACGTGGAGAGGAAGTCGATGGTGAACGAGGTTTCAATGTAGTGCTTGAAGGTCTTTGAGAGTTTGGTGACTTTGATGCCCAGTTCATTGTAGTATTGCACATGACCGCGAATGTAGATGTCGATGGTGCCCAGCAACCAGAATATCACCGACACTATCATGCAGTGACCAATCATGCAGTGGTAGACGCTAACTTCGGCTGTTAAGAGGTTGGAGATTACTTCGACGATGATGCAGAACGAGCGAAACAACTCGTAGCAGATATACGCGCGCGAGTGCGGATCGTATGTGGAGTGCACCAGGTTACGGAAAAACTTTTCCATATTGCTCAGGCCATAGTAGAAGGAGATGTGCTTGCAGGACTTTTCCGTGGAGTAAATAAACGTGGGTACTTTAACGCCCATTTCATGGTCAGGGTCCTCATCAAGATAGGTGCGGATCATAATTGATTCGTTTTGTTCGCGATGAATCTTTAAAGTTCTTCTCATCTGAAATGAAAAAAAATTAAATAAATTGCGCTTACCTTGTAATTCAAAGCGCCTACAATAAGTCCTTCATCAGGAAACGCTCTTAGCAACTGCTTGATCACCAAATAGGGAATGCACAGTAGGATCACCGTGGTGAGCGACTTCACCTCGACGAGCGGTGGTAATTCATGGAACACGCTCACCACCGGAAAGCAATGAAACTTGTTCATCACCTTCTCGATCTTCTTATCATCATCACAGGGCAATAGGGAGCGATACAAGCAGTTGCCTTCGACAATCAAATACAGATAATAAATCGTGTAGTTTGCATCGAATATTTTATGACCCTCGGGGATCACCAACAGCGTGGAGTTGTATGCCAATTGATTGAGGAAGCGTTGATCCGCATTGTTAAACATTTCCGTATTACGAAACGCCTGCATCACATACTCCTGCGTCACCAGTTTGCGAAGATAGTGTGATTCTTGACCCATTAGTGTGTAAATATCTTTGAGCGTTTGATTCTTGTTGACATTCCATTGTACATCGGCAAAGTTGATAATTTTCGATTTGAGATGCAAGAGGTCTTTTCGATCGGTGATTTCGTTGAGTATATCCATGTCGAGCAGAAAATTGTGCGTGAATTCTTGCAGCAAGCAAACGACGGCTGCGAGCTGTATGAAGCAAAACATGGCGACATAAAAGCCGACTGTTGCCACCACAGAAATAAACACCAGCTCGGGACCGTTGATTTCCGTTTTGTTGCTGATTTTCAGACCCAAATACACCGAAATAACATGGTGAAATGTATCCGAATAGTCGTCGAAATCATATTCAAGGCCAGTGACTAGATTTACCATTTCACGACTCCAATACAGCCAGGACTCTTCGCAGTTGCCATCAAAGCAGCTGTATAAGTACGAAAAGCACACGAAAAGCATGATAAATATTCCATGAAGCACCATAAATTTGGCAAACGTGGTGACATAGAGACTGCCAATTTGCACGTTAAATTCCAATTGCATAAAGTAAAGGACCAGTTTATAGAGTTTTAAAAAGCGCGGCGCACGAAGACACGCTGTTTCCGCTTCAGAGAGCTTGAAGAATGGCGCCACATAATCATATGGCACGGTGGCGGCCAGATCAAAAAGAAACAACATCTGTCTTGATCGGTGCAGCATAATATCAGACGCTTTGAAACTTGTAAAGTGCTAAAACACAACATAAAATCATCTACCAACGTTGCATGCAACCCACCAACTTACCTTCGGCATTGTGATCAATTGAATATAAAGATCGAGAAAGTAAAATAAGTCCAAGACCAAAATAATCGGATAGAAATCACGATTAACGCCCCGATCGAAAGCAATCATCTTGGCGGTGATCAAAAACTGCAGAGCAATGACAATCAAATTGACGTAGTCCAGAAAGGTGCGAAAACCAGAATCGTTCTTCAAAATTAGCGGACATTTATCGCGCACGCATATTATATCCCGCCTGCTCTCCGCGCCCGACGCCAGCACAAGCAAATCCAGGAATTTCGACGAATAGCACTCATTATACAGCTCCTCATCGAAGCGCTCATCGGTGGTGTTCTGGCACGCGGCGATCGCAAACCATTGGTTCTTAATCCAGCCAACGTGCGACATGTTCACATCCAAGCCGGCGTTCATCAAAAACGCCCGCTTAATCTTGCCGTATTTAATACGTTCCTTGAGCGTTGCCATTGTTTCCTTGTAGAATTGCGGATAGTTGCGGTACACCTTGTACATACGGCAAAAGGGCAGCACGTGCAGATGGCACGTGGTGCTGCAGATAAACGTGCCGTTTGAAATCGCCGGTATGATGCAGGCCATCTCGCCCAGAATGGTGCCGGTGCGGAAGGACATAATCGGCGCGCCGACATTCTCCGTCGCCTTCAGCTCAATGATGCCCGACACGATATAGATCATCTTCGCCTTGATGTTGCCCGTAAGGAAGACAACCTCGCCCGGCATCCGGATTTCAGTCTGCATAACATTGCAAATTTCCCGTCGGATTGCCACGTCCGCTATGGAGAAGAGATGCGAATGCATCACGGCGTCCCAATAGATATCTGAGTTGATCTCGCGCTGTGCGGCGCGAGGGAATTGCTTGAAGATCTCCGACGGCTCATTGATGCCTTTGTACTCGCGCCAAATAATCGTGTAGTATTCGTTCACGCGATCAATGAGACTTTGCTCGAATTGCAGCAGACGCATGAGATTGTTGGTCCATACCGCTTCGCGCTTGAATTGAAACATGAAGCGCAGGGCGCAAATGTAGATTGCGATCATGTTGCCCAGCATGATGATGTAGCGCAAAAGCATGCCGATAGCCAAGCAGAGGATTGCCAAGATGTTTTCCAAATAGGTTGCATTCCGTAATATGCCTAATGTGGAAAAATAATAGTGAAACTACTTTAAACTACGAATACCTAGGTATGAGTTTACTTACCCCAGTAATTATGCAACATCATCAAATGAACGTAAGTATAAAGTATAATAAACCATTGAAAGTCGTCGAGATCATCAAACGTGATGTAATGAAAATATCGCGAAATATTATCATAGCCGCATCCGAGACAACAAATCTTATAATAACATATCACAAAAATGTGCGTGATAATCGAACTCATCAAAAAGTGAAACACCAGAATCGTTGTCTTCTTCTCCAAACCGGGATCAATATAATATTCCTACAAAAACGTAATTTATATAAGTAATCAAATGCTTCCTAAATTTTATTTTTTCGCCATTTAACTTACCATATACTTAAAAATTAAGCGCAAAATGCGTACAAGCTTCAACAGAGTCGCATACCGAGCAAATGTTTCGCTATAGGTCGGCACCCATTTGAAGTGCTGCACAAACATGTAGCAATCCTGCAGCGGTAATATGGACACGACGTCCATCACGATGAAGACCCAACGATGCGGCTTGTAATAACGCCGTTTACGATGTTTGCTCATAATGCGATGGCAAATCAGCAGCGCAGTGTGCACGCCATAGGCGAAGTCCAGACCGTGCAACATGATATCAAACAAGTCGCTCAGCATCGGTTCGAAGCAGAGCACGAAAAGGTTCAAATGCACGGTGGTGAGGATGAGCAGCACGAAGATGATTTCGATCGTGCGCGAAAACGGTAAAAAGATGAGGTCCTTCCATGTGCGTTCGAACGTGAAATTCACCTGGTCAAGAATGATAATATCATCGTGTTCTTCTTCGTTCAGTTTCGAGGCGGACATTCTGACTCGACTTGAAAAGACTATTAGTGACTTTTAGCAAACAGTCAGTTTGATGAGTTTCTCATTTTTTCAAGCGTCACCCAAGGAGAAATAAATAAACAACGTTTATTAATAAAATATATTTATGTTGATAGTTTTTTTAAATCAATTTTTTATTTTATTTACATTCATGTAGGGTAATTCATACGTCTAACGAGTACTACCGACTAGTACATTTCTTATGCATCTCTCAATAGATTCCGCTTATAATTTACCTACGAAATTTTGCATGTACAAAACTGATACGTTATATATTAATATTAATTAATCGATGAAGTAATCAATAATAATAATTCTCAGCAACCACCGAGCGCACTTTCCTTTTCGATTGGCACAGTTGTGGATGGTATCGTTTTGCATTTACCTACATATGTACGCTTAAAGTACGTTTCGCTACCTACATACATGCTCTGCCGTCAGGCATCGATTCGCAATAATATAGAATTATGTTAACAAAATATAATATAGAATCAAAAAAATATATCCTCGAAAAACACAACAAAATTTTGAGTACTTATTTCGCTTTTCTCTTCGACATTGTTTTATAAAAAATAGAGAGGTAGATTCATGTTTTGCGATGTCAAAAGTATTTACGCGTTGTGGTTAACATTTTGCATGAACTCTGAGCAATGTGTGCGTGAAACAATGAAACCAGCATGTATTTAAATATTAACTTAATGATTTGATAGGGTGTTTAATGGAAAAGATATAATGGAAGGTGTTTGGAGGGGTGGGTGGCAAGAAGAAACACGAGTTACATTAACGTTTATATATCACCGGTTTGGTTGTAGTTATGCTACGTTAAGTTTGAGCGGCGGTCAGTGCGCACCCGCCGCCAACGGCATCGGCGGCGTGATGGGCGGCAGGTGGTTGCCGCACGTGGGGAAGTTGGGCGGCACCGGCGGCAGGTCCGCTTGCGTGCCAACATGAATCACGAGATTCATGCCAATGAGAATGTGCATGAGGAAGTGGCAGTGGAAGAGCCAGAAGCCGGGATTGTCGGCGCGGAAGCGGAAGATTACGTAGCCGTTGTTCGGCACGGCGATGGTGTCCTTCGACGGCGGCAAATTGAATTGCCGATTGAGCAGACCGCGTCGATCCAGGTCAAGCGCGTGCTTCAGATTGATCTTTTTCACATTCTGATCGGGCGACCGCCCGATGCCGATCACGTTGAACGTGTAGCCGTGCAGATGGAAGGGATGCGACAAATTCGGCGATTGCACTTCATCGACGAGCACCACCTCGACGATGGCGTTGAGCGGGATGTCGATCATGTGCGTGCACATGCAGTTGCGGCCACAATTCGCGGGTCGGTTGTCACCATTGCAGAACTGCTCGGGAGGTATGTCGTCCAGCTGCGAGAGGAGTGGTGACGGCGGGGAAATGTGAGAGATTTCGTCGATGAGACTGAGGACATGATCACCAC
>JARJDR010017632.1:0-12789 GCA_030264135.1 Myllaena sp. GC000078 | reverse complement strand
GGCGGCGGCAGCGGCGGCGGCGGCGGTGGTGGTGGTGGGGCCGCGACCAGGAGCCGGAGCGCGCGCGCGTTTTCGCCCCGAAGGGAGGGAGGATGCGAAGGCGCCGGCGCCCTTCGATGCCGCCGTTGTTGGGGTGTGGCGGATGCCGGCGCGCACCTCTTATCGCAGTTCGCCGTGCGGCGGGCGAGCGACGCGCAACACCGCTGAACAGTCGTCGACTAGCAACGATACATACGACACACTCCGGCGAAGAGCACCAGAATTTCTGTTCCTCGCAAATTGTCAGCAGAAAAAAGCCAACAACAACCCAACTCCAAAAACTAATCCAAACCAAAGCATAAATATTTATACTTCCTCAACACTAATTTAAAACTATATGAAACGTCTAAAAAATAAAACTTTGTAAATGGGCGAAGCGACTAAGTAAAATTAACGACGCCACGGAGTTTTAAAAAGTATAGTTCGTCGTATAGCAACTAACTAACTGCAGCAGACTGAGACTGTAAAATTGCCAAGTATTGTCGACGGGGGCGAAGTTTTGCGCACGCAACAGGAGACGACGGCGACGGCGGGCGCGAGCAACACGTAGCCATTGCACATTCAACAGTTTATCGCCGTCGAGTTTGAGGTAAGTTTTATCTGTTTTCGCCCTCCCGCTTTAGTAATGTGTAATTAGTAAAATGTCTTGGAAAAGTATAAATTAGTCGCTTGCGCAGAATTGCGGCAAACTTTTCAATGTATACGTAGTTAAACGTTTTAAAATTATGTGCAATTGAGGGAACGCGAATCAAATCGATCGAAAAATCAAACAAACTTTCGCACTCAATAATTCATAAGCGTCACTTAATTTCACCCAACCGCGGCGCGTAGTCCACACACACAGTGCGAAACGCGTTCACTCGTCGATCATCATCCACCCCCCTCGGTCGCCACCACCGCCGCCGCCACCGCCGCCAGGCGTGGCACTCACCGCGATTGTTGGTTTATTAAACTTATATCCAGATAGATGATATCTATCTCGCCTCTCTCCCACCGCCGTCATCGAACATTGATGATGATGGAAATAACTCAATAAAACTTTTCGTCCCGTAATAAACTTTGCCACGGCGACGGCACGGCGGCGGCGGTGGCGCTTAAACAAACACCACTCCCACGCCGCGACTGTGAGCGAAAAGAATTCAAGTCCGACCAAACTGCAATTCATATCGTCGTAAACTAGCTTTAAAAAATTAGGGTCAATAAGGAAAAATGAAATTCGCCTCAAACTTGTGCGCGGAAATTTAAGGAATTTCTGTAGTACGCGATAGAGTTTATAATAACCAGAGGGGAAGAGTTAGCAACCCTCACACATGAAAGATGTCAGATAGGAAGGAAGGAAGGGGCGAAGATTGTTTTCTGTTTGGGGGGCGGGAAAAGGGCGCTAGGATGAATTGTGAGCAAAGAAAACCGCAAGCACACCACCACCGCTTGGTGAATATCACACGCACGATGCAGCAGCATCCCCCCTTCAACGCGCGATGAATAATGCGCGTAGCTGACTTTCTTCAGCAAGCCAAAATTCTCAATTTTCGCCGCGAAACACAAACAGACCGAAGACGCACACGGGTAGTGTACTTTCTCTTCCGCATGCACGCCACGAAAATAGATGTAGAAGGATATGATCATAGCATCATCAGTGTGCGGGCGGGCGGGCGCGAGCATAATAAATATCGGCGTCGGCGGAAAACAAACAGCAAAGGCAAAGTTGCAAAGTTAGTTGTCTCGAAGGTAGCAGAAAGCACGAGCGATGGATTGCGAAAGATTTCTCTACATATTTTTGCCGCATAAGATCAAATTTTCTAAAATTAAATAATTATTGGAATTTTTATGAAATGGTAATATTCAGGTACTTGTTATAAATTTTAAAGTATGTGAAGAACAATGGCGATGAGAAATATTACTTAAAATCTTACAAATTGCTTTCTATTAGAACTCGCGGTGGTTATACAAAGTCAAAGGCGAAGTGCACTTGTCGCTCGCACTCTCATAGTCAATATGCTGCATATGAGTTTCTTTTATGAAGTAATTTCGGAGTTTGAAGAAACTGTGCTTCAAGTGTCATCAAACATGTTATGACTCGCGAAAATTAGGCCTCTGGGAATCGCATCGCATGCATTACCGAATTCAATTTCAGCGCAAAGTTTAAAGCGTTGGTGAACATGAAAAGCGTTTGATTTGCATACAAAGAATACGAATTGCATTACGTTCAGCCGAAAAAGGCAGCGCGCCGCCCGCGTATCATCGCAAAGACGCCCGGCGGCATTTTAACGGGCCCCGAAAAACGTCTCGCGTGCAACAGAATTGAATTAGATTAAATTAAATATGAAATAATTGCATTTTATTTTAATTCAGCGCAGCGGACGAACGTTTAAAATTTCGGAAATTAAAATTTAATTTCGTTCCATCGTGCGCGTTCCGCATTTTTCTTTTCCGGCGCCTGGCGCTGGCCCCAAAAAGAAAAGCAAGATGCAGAAAAGTTTAAAAGTTACAAATTTCATTCATCATCCGGCTAATATAATTTCCGGCGCGCGCACACTCGATGAGCGCTTTTGTGTCTCGAACGGCCAAGCGCGCGCAAGAAGAAAAAATATAAATCGCAGCGCAAATTTTCGGTGCGCGCAAATAAAATGTATGCTTGAAAGCCCATCAACTGGGTTACGGGGGGGAGTTTTCAACGATATTAAATTACTGTTTGATTTAGGCAGGTTTTATCTATTACCGTTAATGGCATTGGTCGATGAATTCGCACTGGAGCCGAAAATATTTTTGTTGTTCGGTTGTGCATTTTATTGGAGTTTTATGCATATTAGAAATGAAATCGCCGATGAATATGAGTATTGAATTTGTATCGAATAACCGTAAATATCACAAAATATTGACGTTGAGCGCCCGCAATAATTGCACCTGCATTGTGTTGGTTATTAAACACACGCGATAAAAGTTCACCCTAACCGTTCGTTCGTACTATTCCTTCCCGCCATGCTACATGGATCGATGAATAAACAAATACATACTAATAAAAGGCACACCATTTATCCGTATGTACACATGACAAACGTAATTTCGTAATGGTTAATATTAATAGGCCAAGAGTTATTTGACTATCGTTTTGGCAGGCGGCTGTATTAAGAATTGTTATTATGTAGGCAAAAACACAAATATAACATTTATTTGTTTCTTAAAAAGAATTTAAAAATTGTAAATACGGACGTGACTTTAAAATTATACGTATTTTAATTAATTCATTCTTGCCTTAATACAATGCTGGTATTAAGTAAACTCGATAATACGATACTTCAATTTTGTTGATATCATCACTGCCCCTATGCTAGTGTCTTTCTTCCGGCCGCGTTCGATTCATAATAATTATTTCAACTAGTCTGGGTCATAATGTCGACCATAATCGATTTTGCTTAGATAGTTTTGAAAAATGTTATAGTTAATTATTAGCAAATATGAATTAAATCACATTCTTGGCAAACAATTATAAACATGGCGATGGTACGGTATTTGCGGTTTGGCAGCTACAAACCGAAGCGAGCCGAAATAATACAGCGACAAATTGACAAATGCGGTCGCGATCTTCCGGTCCCATGGCACAGCGCGCCCCCAACCTCATTCCGCGGCGCCGCTTGCGGCCCACCGATGCGTCAATATTGACGCTCCGATTCCGTTTTATTGTTTTTGTTGTATGCGAAATGGTGGCTGCCAAACTACCCCCGCCATCAAACGGACGCGGACGGGCCGTTTGGCAAATATTGAATCCTAGTATTTAACAGGCGAAAAATAGCGTATTTCTTTGTCACTAACGAAGACACACAAATGCAATTTTATTTTAATTGAATTAAAACGATTGATCATCATGTGTTTGACATTCAATTAATCGTTGAATTGTAAACGTAACTAAATATAATTTACGAGCGGATATTTTATTGTGCGTAATATGGAATGATACAGATAGAGTGGGAATAATGGTAGTATACACAACATACGGGCGGCGCGGCGGTGTGGCGGTTATCGTGATTGCAGCGCCCGCGGCCGTTTTCGCAGCGCACGAGGCAACAATATGCAATAGCAATAAATGTATAAACATCAACAAATATAGTGGCATCAAGCCAGGCGCAAGAATAATAGTGCGACTACATTTCGAATGGTAAATTTGGTACAACGAGAAGTATAAATTTGATTAGCTTCGCCACCAGCGCAAAGATTGCATTTACGCATTCGTTAGAATATTCATTCCATCATCTGAATATGCAGGACGCGCGCAGTGGAATAAATGTAAATGATAGAAATAGAAAGCAAAAGTCATCACCATCGTGGGCAAAATCTGATTCCACATAAGCGCAATATTTGTTTATGAAATGAAAAAAGAAATCTTGAAAATCACTGGGCGCAGCAGCATATGAAGAAAGAGCGCCGGCCGCTGCGTTTGCGTTCTCGATTGGATTCGATTCACAGCGCAAGCGAATCAGAAGTTAATTAAATATTTAGGAAGAGAAAACTGTGGCGATGCCCCATGATGAAAGCGCGCGCGCGCGTCCTTCTTACCCAGCCCCATCATCGCTTCGTTTTCATCTTCATCGACTGCTTTCTCTCGGCGTTTTTCTGCCAACCGATGAAGATGATGGCCGATACATTTCCACACGTAGGTGCTACTTTCGATCGGCGAGGCCGCGGCGTGGCGCAAATGTTTCGGTTTGCGTCCCCTCCTTCGACATTCGCGCGAAAAGTGTATAGGTATGTCTCGACCACCGGGGGTGGACACGGACTGCACAGCAGGAAGGCAGGGACACACACACACACTCATACGAGAAAACGCGGGGGCGGACAGACGCATGACGGTTAATTCAGTAAAAGCTTTCTTATGGACCCGACACGGGGCGGGCGAGGGACGGTTATGGCTTCCCGTCGACATTTATACATGGCGTCGAACACCTTTTGCGCCCTTCCGCCAGCACGGTCGATGAGGTGATATGCTCGCGTCCGGGAGTTTTATAAACTTACTACACACTACACATGAGACAGGAAATAAAACGGCTCGGCGCGCGTTGCCCGGCGCTCTTCCGCTTTCCATTCACACTCGGCGAATTGTGTGCTACAAAAACACGTATCACGTATTTTAGCCCATTTTTTCTAATTTAGTTAATTAACGTCTTCTTGGAATCAGCATCAATGACAAAAGTAATTTGATTAAATTTCGCGAGCTTTGATGCACGATAAAAATACATTTTCCATAAATCAAAAATAGCACAATGGCAAAAGCATTCCAAATATCGCGTAATATTAAATTCCGCTTGTCATTTCAATAAAAGCGCAAAATCAAGCTCCGAAATAAATCAAAACAAATGACACGAAATTAACTTCAATTGTGCCCCAATCCGTCTGTGGGGTGAAATTTCCGAAAACACTTTGAGATGCAGACAAATCCTTGCGGGTTTTCACGCTTCTATCTAATAAAGTGCGAGCGTAAGTGGCATTATGGCAGTGCGGTACCTATGCAACAGTTCATTCAAACGTATTTTACGAGACCGCGCGTTTGGCCCGAGACTCGAAAAATATGATAGTATACCGTGTTTTATGTATGGGTTGTGCTATCAAAACTGTACGGTAGTACGACACATTCCCCACTCGTCGTTGTGTCTTTCTTTTTATGCATGAAAAGCGCCCTCGTTACGACCGGATTTTAAAAATATTTACTCTAAAAGCCGAACATGCTCCCTTTTAAAGCTAATAAATTATTCAGAAATGTATACTACAGGCGCGTCGTGTACGCGCCGCCGCCGGTGGCATGCGTAGATTTTGCCATACTCGATATGGTCGTGCGGGAGGGATTCAAGAGAAACAACGAAAACGGTGGTGGTGGTGCCGGGTGCCCAGAAACCTACTCCTCCCGCTCCGACGCATAATATGATGTTTACGTGTTTTTCTTTTGTTATTCTTTCCCGGCCGGAAATGTTGTTTTCTGGTCCTTTTTTCCGCCCGCTTTTGTTTGCATATGATGATCATCATGATGATGATGTGCGTGCGCTTGTTTAGATCCTTTCGCGGTTTGTTTATATCCCTTCCCTTCACGAGTGGGTCGACTGTGAGCGGTATCGCATCGGATTGATAATCAAATCGGGCAGAAATCCATCCACCTATGTTGGTGGCGGGCGGCAGGCCAGAATACCCGCTCTAGGGGATGAGTAGCCGCGGAAATGGAAAAACGATGGACACGAAACACAATCGGTTTTAAATTCATTCATTCATTCATTTGAATCCCCTCCTCGCAATGGGAAGCACTGAGGGGAACAAAGTTTGGCAATTTGCGATTTGTTCAGTAACGAGTTGATAAATTTATTTCTGGATGATAGCGAATAAATAATATTTCTATTGTTTAAATCAAACATCGTTAGAGGGCAAATTTAAATGCGATTCACCTTTAATGTTCATAGATTTTATGTTTCCACCAAATCATCACAAAAATTGAAATACCATTGTATTCGAGAAGCATCAAAACATACTGCAAGCATAATAGTTGTAGTAGACGTAATAATAATAATATCGTAATAGTAATAAAGCAATGAATAAATGCACTTCTGTGGGCTGCGTTAAATGTAGCATGAAATCCACCGCCAACCAAATGGAGTTGTTGTGCGGCGCAGCGGTAAATAAATATTAGATAAAAATATGCAATAAAAAACGCGTGCGCTACGTATGCGCGACGCTGGGTGGCAGCGCACAATAAAAGCATCGAAACGTGTTTATTATGGTGGTTGTTTTGCTGCGGCCGAAATGGCCGAATGCTCGAATCGAAATAAAAACGCGTTTATTATCCGCGTTCGCGTCGCGACGTAAAGTAATGGGAGTGCTCGTCCACACGTATTACTTAATTTCATACAATTTCATATAATTCGCCGTAAAGTGTTTCAATTCATTTTTATTTGCGCCGCGTGTAATTGTTTAACATATATGGTGGGTGGGTGTGTGGAGGCGGTACGTAACACATTGAACTGTTGAACATTTAATTCGAATTGTAATCCCACTTACGCAATGCGGTAACACAACCATTCAACCGCCGTGATTATGTTCTACATTGTGGAACATTGGTTATGCAATCTCATAAATCAGCGAGTGCGAAGCAAAACTATGCGTAATATAATTGACCGCCGCGCCGCCGCCATGCTAATTATAAATGCATGAAGCTGCGCGCGGGCGCGGGCGACTGGTAAATCGCATTCATCCACTTGATGCTTGTTATGTAATGCTCGAACCGGTGACCATTATAATACACGCCGGGCGCTCGTTTGTTTTACGCAATATTTCTGCGCATTAGTCGCACGCGCGCGCGTCTCCCACAAAGGGTTCGTTGGCAATATGAAAACATGATCATCATCATCAACAGCATCACAACGTGATGCATTGCATAGCACATGCGTTACGAGCGCTCGCAACAAATCAAAAGCGGATCGGATTGTGTCTGCGTCGGCCGTTGTGCAAAAGCGTTGCGCAAGTTGCAAGTTTAGAATTCTGTCGCGCAAATCGCGGGGCAGTCAGTAGTAACTCGAACTGTTTGTCGCAACAATCCAATAAACTTCTACTAGTATTACGTGACAGTTCGCCTTGGAAGCGACGAGATTGTCACATCACTCGGTGTACAATGCGTACTACATGCAACGGCGCAAAGGCGATTAATTGAGATAGGCCCCACGTCCGCTGTCATCAATCGAGCCTCGAGGGGAGCTCTTTGATCGGCGCGCCCGGATCCCAGCTATAGTGTATCACAAAGTCTAGAATTATATATCATATTTTTTTGCGGAAAATAGCGATGAATCTAATAGCAATTTCGGCGTGATTTGTTAAATATCATATTGTGCGCTTTGTAGTCGCGCCTGAGAAGAGAAGGCGAGCGCGGTGCGCGCGATCATCTTCAAAGACGTCAATTTTTAATTAGTTTCCGAAGCGCTCCTTTTGCCACGCCCTAATTCCCGCCGCGTTTTGCACTTTGTTCGCGCCAGCCTTCCTTTTTGCTTTCGTGCAAACTTTCTCAAACCACCCCCCGCGCTTCTTCCCTGATGTTGTCAATATTCGCAAAGGTAGAGAGTAGGTATATACGTGATGAGTCAAAAGTTTTTCATAACCGAAAAACAGCGAAACATCTCCTCGTCTCTCGCACTCTCAGCCAGGCGTAGTCCAACACCGCGGATAATAATGAAGATGAAAAGAAGGCGAATATGAATGGAACACCCCGCACAAAGTCAAAGACGAGGAGCGTGTACGCTTTCTCCTCCGCGGAAAGCTATGCGCGTATGTCTCGAGTGGGGCGACAGAGGGGCGTGATGATGAAGAGCGCGCGAGCGAGGAGAGTTTTCCGGGCGGCAAGCGCGAAAAAAGCTGTTTGCTTGCTTAGAAGGTAAGACTTCGTGCCGGCGTCGCCGAAGAGGCGGCGGGGAGCGGGAGGAAGGAAGGAAGGAATCCTGGTGTTTTAAAGTATTGTGTTTTCGGCGGCGAGCGAAACTTTTCGACGCTCATCTGTCCGTGTCCTGCGTCCTGCGTAAAATCCCCGCGGAGCAGGGAAGCGTGTGGCACGAAACCCTTCACGCCGTCGCGCCGTGGAGGAGTTTTCGACTTTTTCCGGGTTCTTCAGAAAATATGAAAATTGAGATGATGCACGAAATTCCTTGATCTTCTTGCCTTGCTTACTTTACACGCAGAAGCAAAAATTTTTGGAAATTCCAAATATAGCGGGATACGTGTTAAATTTCTCAACTTCATCTCAAACCAATGAGAAATCGAAACGAGAAGAAAAAATTCTGCAGTACAAGAAAAAAAAAGCAGGACGACGAGCGCAAAACGTCATTTTAATGGCGCCGTCCGCGAATCCGATTCGGTTCTTAAATAAGTTTTAATTGCGACACGAAAGATGAGACAGAAACAGCCTCGCGTATTGCAGTTTCAAACCTATTGACGAGATCACGATCCCATGTGTTTTTGTCTCTTCCCTTGTTGTTCTGTTTTTTTCTTTTCAATGTCGCAAGTTTAATTGCATTGCGGCACAAGTTCACTTGTACATCATACGATCATACTAAGATTTACGAAATCAATATATTTTCTAACATTTCCATTTTCATTTGCAGTATAAAAATGTGCAAACATCAGCGGGGAAAAAAAATGTATCATGCTGCGCATCATCAAAAATCGGTAAGTCCCACTCGCTTGTTATATTTGCGCTTCCTTTTCGCGTCGTCTCCACTGCGATTTTTCCCTCTCCCATGTTGTCTCTTTCTTTTCTTCTTCTCGCCGTGAGCAAACAATCGCGCAAAACAAAGCCTCACCACTACCACCACCGCAATCATGATTTACTTATGCCGTTTTTCGGTCGCTTTCACTTACGCGCCGGCGAAGACAGCATCATATTTGTCATTGATCTTTTCACGTTCGCCCGCGATTTTCTATTACAAACAATGCCGTGCGTTTATGCCCCGACGGTAGTGCTGGGGCGTGTGCGCATCGCTTCGGGGCGTTATTTTTTACGTTTCCTTCCCCGATTCTTTCATTCCGATTGCAAACCGGCTTCCTTGTGGCTGCGTGTGTGTGTTGCCGGTATTTGTATTGTATTTCCGCGTATTTTTTCCCCAACAGAATATAAATATTCTCCGCGATCTTTGCCTTATTATGCTTGCGAGCGACCGACGCGCGGCGAATCGGAAGTGAGTTAACATGTAACCGACGTCGGCGTCGTCGCCGGAGATGTCGAGCGAGAGCGCGGAGCACGACCCAATTAAAAATCTAATTTCATACCGAAATCAGTTTGCCTCGCTCGAGGCTTTCCCCTCTTGTGCCCCTGCTCTCTTACATCTTAGACATGATGAACAGCGCTGGGTGCGGTGTTCTTTCGACTTGCATAGTTATGCCAGACATAGGCATAGATCAATAAAATATCTCTAGTTGATCCTAGGGATATAAATGTAAAATCTGGATAATTAAAATACAAATGGTGAAAGCAAATAATAATAAGTAATTGCCTAGGCGAGGGGAAAAGCGCGCCATCAATCCATCACGCTGATTACTCACAAAAATTATTGCTGTTGAGTAGGTTAATTTTATAGCCATCATTCATCAGCGAATGGGAAAAATCGGCGGCGTTGCAGTCGCAAATTCATATAACGCGCACCCTTTACGCCCCGTTCCAATCCAACGCGTCAGCCTCCCACTCGTCGTCACTCGGTTAATTTGATCTCTCGCATTTGTAATCGTCGGTCACGCAACCGGACACTGTATAAACTGCGCTTCCATCCGATGTGTCGCCCACCGGTTTTAATGAGCGTTATTGATGATGACGATCATCATAATCATCATCATCATCAGCAACGAGCATGTATGCATAGTAGAACGAGCGATGATTACGGTGCGTACGGTTTATTTTCACAAATCCTTTTTGAAACGCATCCCCAACATTTGCCAACGCAGCCGCCGCACATAATGTTTATGAAATATTATACCTTGGTGGCATGCGCATCAGATATGATCCGACTAATGAGCAATAACAACGACAGATGCTAATTGATATACCTACGTTTGCCAATCACATTTTCTTTACGATTAAAAGGTAATCAATGCTGTTGTTTTTTTTTCACAGAAACAAATGCAATTTAAACAAACTTTAATTTTTCTATCGCTACAGATTATTTCCTACTACAGGATTGTTTAATAACTTTATGAATTCGATTTTGGCGGAAATATCGATAGATATGTGGATGCGTGTCGAGTTTAATTCAAGTTCGTGATAGCATCATCATCACCCATGATGACGATCGGAAGCTGTATGACTGAATGGTTGTGCATCGCACCACTGCCGGCTGCAACTGAGGTCGATATATTGCGAAATTTGCATTTTAAGTGTTTTCCGCGTCGCATGCCGTCCCGCTGCAACCCCGCCAGCCCGGTATCAATACGCTTCCGGTCTTCCATTCAGTCTTTTTTGCAGACGCATAAGCTAGCTGACCGAGATGAAAGTTTCGTAACTAAATTTTGATTTTCTATACCGATAGTGATTCGATTCATCTTGATTCCATCGAATTATGCGAATCCGTTTTGGCGCGGGACGCAGGTTAATAGCGTAGTTTTTAAGTAATTTATGCCCGCGCCCATATATTTTTAAGTTTAACTATAACGACGCACAATAATTCACGCTTAAACGGCCGTAGAGAAGATGGCAGCGAACTTTAACGATTCATCAATTTGCAATGATGGTGGAGGTAAATTCTGGGTCGTAAAATATACAAATTTTTCCCGGTTGGTACTTAAATTTATCCGTCCCCATCCCAGTGTAGTCGGAAAATACTCAAAATTTGATATGAAATGATCTTGATTAAGAGCCAATATGCATATGTCGCGTCGCCCTCCAAAACGCGCCCCAGATGCGTACAATAGAAATACATACAAGTTGTAGGTGTATGTGACTTCTAATGAATAAACAATGTGGCGCAATTTTGAAACAGGCCCAGCGGCGTATATATGATGCGAAAAGAGAGGCAATAACTAATTAGAAGTTATTTACATAATATTAACATGCGTGGCCACATCGCAAACGAATTCGTTTCAATTTTGAACTTTCAACAACTTTTCGTTTACACACGCGAGCTGCCGCTGCTGCTGCTGCGCGTATGCATTTAATACATGTACACATTTCATTTAGATCTGATATAAATATAAATACAGTGTCGAAGTGATAGGAGGGAAAACACAATAACGCACGCAGTTTGAGAAGCATAACCGCGAGGCGAGCGAGCGTGCGGCCGCCCCAAAAAGGAGGAAATTTCGTTCGTTGGTGCCGTGGTAGGCTAATTGAATAAAATTTCGCAACATTGCTTCGCGCGCGCTACCGCCGCCGCCGAAAGTTGGACGCGTAAATTGAACTAGTAAATTTTCAATTAAATCTAGTTCATTCGTTTAGAACGCCAACGACGCGCACCGTATGCCGTGTATTAAATTAAGGATGCGTTTGTCCTGTCTGCCTGCTAGCCACCTAGACCGAGTTTATAATACGAGTACATATCTGCGAATGATCCATCTGCACCGCGAAAATTTCAATTTGATGCAAACTCCCCGTATGCATTTGAAAGTTAAATTTTTATCAATTATATTAGTCATGCATGCCGCGGTGTGCATGTTATAATTAATTAGACGCAAAAATGGGTTTTAATGAATAATACCAGCTGCAAAATGGATTCGCTAATTAGTAAGTATGTATACATATTCATTTGCTGGAAGCCGCGGGTTGATTTCTTTTGATGGGTTTACAACGCATTAATAATTTTGGAAAATTTAAGTTTCGAAATTAATATCCTACCAGCCCAGCCCCATGTTTGGTCGACAAAACAATCGAATTTAATTTATATATTCGCCATCGTGCGATTTAATTATATTTACATACGTTGGATGCGCGTGCGTTCGCGATGGTGTATCGCATTCATCAAAATTAATTCCACTTCGCAACCGCCATCCATGCAAATCCTTTTCTACAATTCACTAATGAAATACACATTTCCATGTGGATATTTTAATTTTTCATAGAATTTTTCTCTGCATAACTGCTATAAATCAAAGCTCGCAAATCATCAAATGAGAGTGCAATCCTAAAACGAATGAAAAGCTTATTGTCTATTAAAATAATTAGATATTAGTATTATTAACAGATATTTCAATCAAGAATTTTTCGAATATTTCCCACGATCGACACTAGAAACCCGCGTTTTTTTTCGCGCA